>PVJX010001278.1:0-172061 GCA_004027295.1 Dolichotis patagonum
TGCATTTCTCAAATGACCTGTGATGGTGAACATTTCTTCATGTATTTATTTGCCATTTGAATTTCTTCATATGAGAAGTGTGTTCATCTCAGCTGCCCATTTTTGGAGAGGGTCTTTGAATTTGGGGGGGGGTTGATGTTTTTCAATTCTTTATATGTTCTTGATATAAGTCCTTTGTCTGAAGGACTGCTGGCTAAAATTCTTTCCCATTCTGTGGGTTTTCTTTTCACTCTGATGGTGATTTCTTTTGAAGTACAGAAACCTCAATAATATGAGATCCCAGTTGTTGATTCTCTGAAATGTTTCCCGTGCAGTTTGCGTTTTGTTCATGAATTCTCTGCCTACCCCTATGTCTCCAAGATTTCTACCTACCTTATCTTCTAGTAGATTTAGTGTTTCTGTTTTAATGTTTAGGTCTTTGATCCACTTAGACTTTAGTTTTGTGCATGGTGATAGGCATGGATCTAGTTTCAGTCTTCTGCATGTGGAGAGACAATTTTTCCAACACCATTTATTAAAGAGGCTATGCTTCCTCCAGTGAACATGTTTAGCCCCTTTGCAACTATCATCAGGTGGCTGAGTGTCTTTGTACCTATACTTGCATCTTCTAATCTGTTTCATTGATCCTCAGGTCTATTTCTTTTCCAGTACCATGCGGATTTTATCATTGTGGCTTTTAGTACAGTTTCAAGTGAGGAATTGAGATGCCTCTTGCCTTGCCTTTATTGCCCAGAACTGCCTTTGCTATTCTAGGTTTCTTCTGTTTCCAAATGAATTTTAGGAGTATTTTCTCTAGGTCTGTGAGGTATGTCAATGGTATTTTGATTGGGATTGCATTAAATCTGTATAACAGTTTGGGGAGGATGGCCATTTTCACAATGTTGGTTCTTCCTAGCCAAGAGCATGGAACATCTTTCCACTTTCTAATATTCTTTTCAATCTCCTTTTTAAGGGTAGTAGAATTTTCAGTATATAGGTCTTTTACATTTTTAGTTAAGTTGATTCCTAAGTATTTCATTTTTTAAGATGTTATTGTGAAGGGTGATATTTCCATAATTTTTCTCTTGGTGAGTTTCTTGTTTGTGTACAGGGATGCTATTGATTTTTGCGCATAGACTTTGTAGCCAGCTACACTGCTGAATGTTTATTACCTCTAGCAGTCTTTTAATGGAGTTTTTTTGGTCTTCTATATAGAGTATCATCATGTCATCTGCAAATAGTGATAATTTAACTTCTTCCTTTCCTATCTTTATCCCTTTTATTTCTTTCTTTTGTCTGATTGCCCTGGCTAGTGTTTCCAGAACTATATTGAATAGGAGTGGTGATAATGGACATCCTTGTCTTGTTCCTTGATTTTAAAGCGAAAGCTTTCAGTTTTTGTCCATTTAGTATAATATTGGCTGTTTGTCATTGAGGCCTTTATAAGGTTGAGGTAGACACCGTATATTCCGAGTTTCTGAAGGGTTTTTATCATAAACATGTGTTGGACCTTATCAAAAGCTTTTTCTGCATCTACTGAGATGACCATGTGGTTTTTGTTTTTTGGCTCTGTTGATGTGGTATATTACATTTATTGATTTGTGTATGTTAAACCATCCCTGCATTCCTGGAATTAACCCCACTTGGTCATGATGTATAATCTTCTTGATGATTTGCTGCATTCTATTTGCTAGTATTTTATTGAGAACCTTTGCGTCTATGTTCATTAGTGAGATTGGGCTATAGTTCTCCTCTTTGGTTGGGTCTTTCTCTGGTTTTGGTATCAGTCGTACTTGACTCAGGAATGAGTTAGGGAGGATTGCCTTCTTTTCGATTTCATTGAAGAGTTTAAGGAGTATTGGCATCAAGTCTTCTCTAAATTTCTTATAGAATTCAGCTGTGAATCCATCAGGACCTGGGCTTTTCTTTGTTGGTAAGTTTTTTATTACGTTTTCAATTTCAATAGCTGATATTGGGTTATTCAAAATTGCTGTGTCTTCTTGGTTGAGCTTTGGTAGTTTGTATGTTTCTAGAAATCTGTCCATTTTCTCTGTGTTTTCCTCTCTATGTGAGTAGAGATTTTCAAAGTAGGTACTCATGATCTTTTGAATTTCCATGGGATCTGTAGTAATTTCCCTGTTTTTGGTCCTTATTGCGTGAATTTGGTTTTTTTCTTTCTTTTTCTTTATAAGGTTAGCTAGAGATCTGTCAATTTTGTTTATTATCTCAAAAAACCAGCTTTTTGATTCATTAATTCTATGTATTGTTTTTTTTTTAGTTTCAATTGCATTGATTTCTGCTCTAATCTTTACAATTTCCTCTCTTCTATGAGCTTTTGGTTTAACTCGCTCTTCTTTTTCTAGAAGCTTGAGATGAAGTATTAGATTGTTTATTTGTGCTCATTCTGTTTTCCTGATATGACAATTTATTGCTATATATTTACCTCTTAAGATTGCTTTCATTGCATCCCATTGATTACAATAGATTGTTTCTGCATTTTCATGGAATTGTAGGTATTTCTTTATTTCTTTAATTTCATCTGTAGTCCACCGGCTGTTCAAAAGGTTGTTATTTAACTTCCATGTATTCATGCCAGTTTTGCAATTTCTTTTGCCATTAATTTCCAATTTCAGTGCGCTATTGTCAGATAGTATGCATGGGATAATTTCAATACCTTTGCATTTACTTCAGAATGTTTTATGGGATAATATATGGTCTATGTTGGAGAATGTCCCGTGGGTGGCTGAGAAGAACATGTATTCTGATGTTGTTGGGTGGAACACTCTGTAAACATCTACTAAGTCCAATTGCTCTCAGGTATGATTCAGTTCTATTATTTCTTTGCTGATTTTTTGTCTAGTTGATCTATCTCTTTTTGACAGTGGGCTGTTAAGGTCACCTGTAATAACTGTGTTCTTGTGTATTTGGTTTTTCATGTCCTTTAGTATCTGACTTATATAGTTGGGTGCTCCTGTGTTTGGGGCATATATATTTATAATTGTTAGTTCTTCTTGAATTTTTCCGCTTACGAATATGTACTTACCTTCTTTGACTCTTTTAATCATTTTAGGTTTGAAGTTCACATTGTCTGCAAATAGAATAGTTACCCCTGCTTTTTTCTGGGTTCCTGTTGCATGGAATACTGTTTTCCATCCTTTCACTTTTAATCTATGAGTTTCTTTTTGCATCAGATGCGTTTCTTGTATATAGCATATTGTGGGATTGTGTTTCTTGACCCATTCTGTCAACCTGTTTCTTTTGATATGTGAATTGAGTCCATTTACATTTATGGATATCACTGATATGTACTGGCTTGACTTTGCCATGTTGTGTTACTATTGTTAGTTTCCTGTTTTTCTCCCTTGTTTACTTTCTTGTCCAGCCTGGTGATTTCTTTCTGTTGTTGTTCTGGAGATTGTGGTCATTTTTATCTCTCCCTAGGATGTCCTTCAGCACTCTTTCTAAGGTTGGTTTGGTGGATATGAATTTCTTTAGTTGTTCTTTGTCATGGAAGTATCTTGTTTCTCCATTAAATTTGAAAGACAGTTTTGCTGGGTACATCAGTCTGGGTTGAAAGTTGTTTTCTTTTAGGGCTTGCAATACTTCACTCCAAGCTCCTCTTAATCTGAAGGTTTGTGCTGAGAAGTCTGCTGTGATTCTAATAGGCTTTCCTTGATAGGTGAGTTGTGTCTTTTCTCTAACAGCTTTTAGTATTCTGTTTTTATGCTGTATGTCTGAGATCTTAATTATTATATGTCTGGGTGTAGGTTTATGTTGGTTATGATTGTGTGGCATTCTACATGCCTCACTTATTTGTATATCTGATTTTTCCCTCATGTTTGGGAAATTTTCTGCCATTATTTCTGTGAACAGCTTAGCTATATCCTTTGCATTGGCTCCTGCCTCCTCACTAATGCCTATTACTCTAACATTGTTTCTCCTGGCATCATCTTGTAGTTGCTGGATTGTCATTTCATGCTGCTTTGTTTTTATAACTTCCACCCTTTCAAGATCGCTATCTACAATCCTGTCCTCAAGGTCTAAAATTCTATCCTCAGCGTCATTTAAACGGCGTTGCAGGCTTTCAACACAATTTTTTGCTCCCTGCATATCTCTTTCACTTTGTTTCGTAGATTCTGCTTGTTTTCTGCATTGTTCATTCAAAGTTTCAATCAATTTCCCATGCTCCTGTAGTTTCTTATCTATTTCTTCTCTAGCTATGTTGAGCAGCTCATTTACTAAGGTTGTTACTTTTGTCTTTACATAAGACATTATTTTTAATTTGAGTTCCTCCATAGCCTCATGGATTTGTTTCTTTACTTCATTTGCTATCTTTTCAGAGATTTCTGGTGTATGAATTTTAGGGCCTTCTGTTTCATTATCAGCTGCACTTGCCCATGATGGACTGGAAATGTTCGGGATTGCATTTTGCCTTTTCGTTTAGTCATTTTCACTGTTTGGGTAAATTGCTGGTCTTTCTATTCCAACAGTCACAACTTTCTGTAGTGTGTGTTTCAAGTTGTACTGTGTGGTTAATGTTGTCAAATTGCTGGGTACCACAATGAAGAGGAGATCCAGTCTCCTGAATTCCTCCTACCATGTTTGTTTGGTGAGTCCTACATTTTTTATGGGCTAACTAGCCCAGAATTATTGATGTAGGGCAACTCTTAGTTCCTGCTGTTGTTATATCTTAAGGTTGCTGCAGGTCACCTGGTCTCCCTGGCTATAGTGTTTGTGTCAGCTGAGGCCTTACTGTGTCACTGGGGGTCTCATAAGTTCTTTTAATTTCCTCTAAATTGGGGCTGGGCGATATATATATATATATATATTTTTTTTTTTGGTGGTACCGGGGCTTGAACTCACAACCTCGAGCTTGCAGGGCAGGCGCTTAAGCCACTGAGCTAAATCCCCAGCCCCAAGCTGGGCGATATTGGCGCACTCCTCAACCAGTCTGATGTTCTCTGTGTGGGGGGAGGGGGATACCCATTGTCTTGCCAGGTTAGCCAAGGTCTTACATTTGGAGGGAGTTTCACTTCTGCCCCTATTTACCCACTGCAGACCTCTATTTTATGGGGCAAACTCACCACACTGACTGGA
This sequence comes from Dolichotis patagonum, assembly GCA_004027295.1. NCBI lineage: Eukaryota > Metazoa > Chordata > Mammalia > Rodentia > Caviidae > Dolichotis > Dolichotis patagonum. The sequence continues at coordinate 5,077 of PVJX010001278.1, forward strand.
GCCTGTTGAGATCTTCTGTTTGGGTGAAGGGTTCCTGAGTCTCTCATCCAGCTTGATGAGGTCTTCTGTTTGGGTGAGGAGTTTCTGAGCCTCTCATCGAGTCAGCATGATAGTCCACTGTAGTCCAGTATTCCCAGTGGAAGGGCGGGTCCAGCAGATGTGGTCTCAGGCAGCTCAGGCCCTCCGCAACCAGTCTCCCAGATGTTCCTTGCAGGTGAAGAGCGGGCTTAGCTGCCTCAGCAGCCCCAAAGAGAGCTGGTCCGAGTTGTTCTCTGCAGGTGAAGGGCAGGCCTAGCTCTTTTCAAAGAGAATTTTTTTGTTCTGAATTCATTGATTCAGTCTGTGTGTCCACTGTTTTTGAGCAAGTCATCTGTCTTCCACATCCAGGTGAAATTCTGAGCATAATCTCAGGTAAGAGGCAATAGGTAAGAAAACTCTCTAGTTAATGATCTGGACAAAATCTGCCACTTTGATGATCCTCTCAATCCTCTCCTCTTCCTAAAGTCATGCCATCTTGATTGGTACGCAGAACCCCATGAGTGATACTATTTTCTATCGTGAAGCATTCATCACAGCGATGCATGGTGGTCCATTCTCATAGTCACTCATTTTCAAGCCACATTTCTCTCATTGTGATGCTTGAGGGTGTCCAAGGATCCTTTGTAGCTCTCAGTAAGAAGAAGTCACAGAAACTAGAGGCGCGCTCAACTCCAGGCTCTCAGCACTCATGGCAGGTGATTTTAAATCACTGAATATTTACTGGAAACTTCTAGTATATATAGTATTATTGGACTGTCAGTATTCAGTGCACAGTCCTAACTTTATACAGGATCATGTAGATACTTAATACTGTATAACGATTCTTTCTAAAATAAACTATTTATAAGTAATATAACTGAAAATAAATCCCTTTGAACAATTCTTTTAGTGAAACATATTACAAGTTAATCTTTAATGGAAAAAGAAAGAAAAGCTTTGACTTCAGAGAAATATACTTGCATTAAAATCTTAATTCAGTCAATTCTAAGCCATGAATATGAAGACCATTTTGAGTATGCTACTGAGGAACAGTAAAAATGAGGCATCATTTCAATTGTGTATTTTAGTCTTTCTCTCTAGCAAGTCTTTACACTGAGAAAAAACAATTGAATGTATTATCAGTTCAACAATAGAATTTTTAATAAGAAAATACATAGGAAACATGTTCTCTATACAGGCCAAAATAATTATAAATACATAATATACCTTTTCTGGTACTATTTCTTCATAATTTCCAGAATGAATATGGTAGGAAAAATATGGTCACAATTCTTTGCAGCATTTTCCATTAGGAAGTAGTCTTTTCCTCACCTCTTGAATCTCAACAGGTTTTACAGCTTACACTGGCTGACAGGATATGGCTAAAGTTATGTTGGATAAGTTCCAGAACCTGGGCTTAGATATTCCAGGTTTCACCTTTGCCTTCTTGGATCTTCCCTGGGTGCTGACTCCCCATATGAGGCAGCCCTCTCGCTTTGGTGTCAGCTGCTTGAAGAGCTCTGTTCAGAAAAACTGCCTTAATCACCTTTCTAAATTGTTAGAAATATTCAAGTGGTGTCTTTCATAGTTCCAGATAATGGATAACAAAAAGAAAAAGGTTTTGTATACTTCTGTACATGTGTCTTTTTCTTTTGTGATGGTATACTTCACTTTGCAATGACTAAAATAGACATAAGAGCTTCCAGAGAAGAATTGCTGTTAATCGCTGCTTTACTTTGAAAACATCTTTTGCTGCTGAGTTACTTCTATCTGTTACCATTTACTTTAAATTATTTAGAAAAAGTCTGAATGCTGCTAAAGTCCTAATTACGTCCTATGTTCAGAGACAATCCACAGTGCTCATCTCATAGAAAAAATAATGAAAACAGAAAAAGATAACTTAATGTTGTTCCTGTGATCTCACAACAACTCTATTTGGAGACAATACTGCTTAGGGTGATGATCTCTGAAATTTCTCTGAGTATATCCCAATAGTAAAATATTTTTGATCCCAGATCATCAGTATATGTACAATTAATTCTTTTTAAATAACACACATGTATTATGTTACTACTCTGATATATGCATTTAACATCATCAGAAAAATAAATCAATAACTGCCAAGTTAAAGATGGAACAAATAACATTCTTAGATGTCTTCCTAATTATGTAGCTTCCAACTGATGTTAGCTAATGTCTCAAGGTTTGGATACACTTAAGAGCAAGGTTCATGTTAACAATTGTAGATAAAAATTCATATTTTAACTAATATTCTTTTTTAATTTAACTTCTCTTGCCAATTTCCAATCATCTAATTAGATGTAATATTTCATACATTATAATGTGACTGATGAAAAACTCTACCAGGAGCATGAGAAATGTAAGCTCTGTCATTTTCTCATTGCTCATTCTTACTTTATCTTTAATCCATAGTTTCCCTTTTAAGCCTTTAACCCATGTTGTGAAGGTATATTTACTAAAACCTAGAAAATTTAATCTATAAGTCCTCATCACCAGGTACTTTTTAGAAAGTGTTGAAAGTGAAAAAAAAAAAAATGGAAGAGGATGAAAAAAAATGGCAGTGTCAGGTCTTTTTAATTGTGAAATCCCTAGGGATTTCCTCAGCCTACCTCCTGCCATAGTCCTTAACATATGGCCCAAATGAAAGTTTCCATGTCATTTCTTATGTGAAATATAATTAAAACATATTGTTTCTGGTTGTTTTAGATTTTATTATTTTCTTCTTTCTTTCTTTCCTTCCTTCCTTCCTTCCTTCCTTCCTTCCTTCCTTCCTTCCTTCCTTTTTTTCGAGTCAGAATCTTGCTATGTAGCCTGGGCTGGTCTTCAACTCACAGCAATTCTCCTGACTCAGCCTCCAGAGTGCTGGGATTACAGGTGTGTGCCACTAAACCCAGCTGTTTTAGTTTTACAAGTATAAACAAATGACCGCCTCTCTTCTGTTCCTGACCGAATGTATTATTTTACACACTCCCTGGGTCTAGGAATATAGTCTACATTGCAATTAGCTTATCTCGAGAATAGAAAGCACACTTAGAGATGGGAAGCAGAATGATGTGTGCCAGGAGCTAGAAAGAGAGGAATGAGAAATGATTGATGGGAACAGAGTTTCAGGATTGGAAGATGAAAAGCATTCTACAGATAGATGACAGTGATGTTGTACAACTATGTGGATGTATTTAATGCCATTAAACTGTCCATTTAAAGATGTGTAAAACTGTAATGAAAAAGGGATATATATTTCCATTTGAAATTAACACTCCTAACATCTCCTAACATCTGAGTAGAAATGAAACTCTCAGAACTTTAGTAACCGAGAGGAAGCAGAAGAGGGATAAGCAGATGACCAGACTATTTGTTACTTTTGTGAAGTAGGTCCAGCTGAAGCTTAGGTGCATTTGAACAAGGACTATCCCATAAGCCTAGTTCAACACAGACAGAATTGCTTGCTGTTAAAAGACTCCAGATCAACTAGGAGGCCTATTGTTAGGTGAGCTACCATTTTTGTTAGAGCCTCCGTAGCAGGCTACTGGTGAAGCTCCAGTACAGCAGCGGCTCCATTTCCATACCTCCTGATACAAGAAGGACAATTCGATAGAGAAAGCTGTTTCATGAAACCTGGAGGTTTAACCTTAAGTTTCACTCACTGTGCTCCTAATAAATACAATTTTACCCTGTGCCTTGGTATCAAGGCCACATGGATTTGGGAAGGCTTTTAAACTTAAAAGCTCAAAATCTAATTTCAAATGCAATACATCAAAGATCCTTTGACAGTGAAATTAAATTATCAAGCAGAATAACACAGCTATCAACAGGAAGGACAGGGAGTGTGGAAAACAAGCAAAAGGCAGACCTGAGCATTCTACCTTGAGTACCACTCTGGGCAAATATGGGCAGCAAGATGGAAGAGACAAAAACGAAGTAGTTTCAGGATGGCTAAGGATGAGGAAGAGAGCCTTACAAAAGCAGCAGAAGAAAGAAACTACTAATTATGAGTTTAGTGTTTGCTAGGCACTGTATCTAATATTGCTTATACATTGGTTGACTTGATTCTTCAAACAATCCTATGAGGGATTTAAAATACAGATGACAATGTCAGCTATGCTAAATACCTTTATCCAACTCCTCTGTTGAATTATATTGGTAGTGAGGAATAGAAAAATAAGGCCAGAGAGTCAGATTAGATGTAGAGTTGGCCTCAATACTCCATAGGCAGAACTGGGTCAAGGAAGAGAAAAATCTAGGCACAGTGTTAAAGAGAAGCACCTCTCCCCTCTTGTTTGGTGAGAATGGGAGCTGGCAGGGGGATTTTCTGGCCGCTGGTGGTGCTTGTGGCAGCCATCTGTCTGTCAGTGACCCATGCTCTGCTTCCTGGAAGAGGCAGATATAGTAGCATATGCAAAGCTCTAGTGGGGGTGTTTCTCTAGCACACTTCCAAGATTTCTGTGAAAAGCTAAAAGGCTGTTGGCTTGAACAAATGCGTTAATTGGGCTTGTGGTACCTTACAAATAATATACTGGTGAATTTTTAGTCATCTCTCTTTGAGATGCAGACATGACAGAAGTTCTGAGCATCTCCTTTCTTTGGGTAATGTTTAAGCAAATATTTTTCTTCACAGAGTCAACCCTAAAGGACATCCCTTATTATTAGTATACGAAGGAAGACACCACTGTTGTTTCTGTTGCATACATACAATAATAATCCATAAATCTTAAATTAATTCTTTGGTGAGGTTTTTCTCTGTAACGCAATCTTTTTTTTAGTATTCTGATATCACAACTAAAAGATCATCTCCAGAAAAGGTCAAGATCTTGTGATGAAACTTCCTGAGTGAAGTTCTACTATTAATTTAAAAAAAAATTTAAGACTATCTTTTGGACAATATGGGCATGTCCTCAGGGGACCTAAACAGAGATCTCCCAATGACGGGAGACAGGTGGCAATTTATTCTGTTTCTCTGTTCAAGCTGTCTCACCTGAATCTTCCAGGGACTCTCATTCTACAGAGAAGAGACTTGGTTTTAACTAGAAAAGAGCGGCCTAAGATAAAACCTGGAGTAAAGAGAAACACCTAAAAGCATGTGTTACAGGCTGTATCCGAAGCTTAGGTAAAGCCTTTAAAAAATAATCAGTCTAGAGACACAGATATAGGACTTTTTCAGACTTATAATAGTTAAAATTCTCCAAAATGAGCTATAGATAGAAAGGAATATTGTTTAAACTGGCATCTTTCCCCCTGGTGCCAGGCTAATGACTTTATCATTTTCCTTTCAGGAAATTTCTCATATAAAGACAGTCTGTGTTTACAGAGAGATCCACTTACAGTGCTTATCACCACCTTCCTGAGGTGCTATAATGTAATAATTCTGCTAATACTTTCCTTGCCTTGTCTTCTAACCACATCAGCTTCATAATACTTCATATTTGCCATGTACAGTGTGTTTTAGCAGAATGGGGGTGGGGTCCAAAGAGATATAGAATATACATATGCTAGAATATAAAAAGAATGAAGTAGAAGAGGAGAAAATCCCAATTGCAATTAAAATGCAATACTCCTGCACTGCATGTCCCAATGCTAGTTAATACAGACATTTCCAATAACTTTAATCTTTAAGTGGTGATTGTTGAAAAAAGAATCAAGTTTGCGTTTCTTAAAAGACAAGGGGGAAGAAAATGACTTGTCATATCTCGCTGGTTTGGAAATATAAAATCCAATTCTGAAGAAGTAGAGATAAGAAAAGTGCAGTGGAACTGCCATCAGCTTAGCAAACACTAAATAATGAACAATGCAGAGACTGTCCAGCATGATAAAATACTCTATTAGAGGGACTGTTTTTAAATGAGTGATAATTGTGGCACATCCACAGTGAAAGGTTATTGAATTTTTATCTGTGGAAGAAGCTTTTGACAGACTTGCTAAAAAGTCACCTACAAATAGTACCTTCTTTAGATGAATTTGACCAAAGAGGTTTTCTAGCACGTAACATCTTTCTGACATTTACAGGATTTTTGCTTCCTTGAGGAATCAGATCAGATATTCTTGGTTTTTATAAAGACACAGGTTTCTCTTCAGTTTGAGAAAAAAGCACCCATTATTCTACCTTTCATAGAAATTAGACTAAATTGTTAGGTAAGCACCCAGTCAAATCTACCTAGGATTCAACAAACAGAGTGCAAAGATGTTAGTACACAAAATTAACCGCTAATAATAAGCCTTAGAGACCTATATCTGATGTATATCTGTTCCTCATACAAAAGGAAGATCTTTTACATTTTTATCATATGATTTATAATATTTAATATGAATTACAGTATTTGAGTTAATATGATGAAATAAAAGAGTCTTTTCCTGAATACATGATCCTCAAAGTTGCTTTCAGAATAGGTCCCTTGAGGGCAGGGGATACAACTATAATGTTCAGCTTCTTAAAGTAGGTGAAATAATGTCAAACTCCCTTCCCACTCCTCCTTTTAGCTTACTCAATGTCATTCATGCCAGAAACACAACATGACATTCATCTTCCTGCCGGCATTTTGAGAGACAGCTACAGAGCAGCCAACCCTGTTTCTGTGGAGAAGCACAGGCACACTGGTTTGGAGTTCTGAGCTACCTTTAAAAACTGACTACAGTACGTCATTTTTCTACACCCTGAAAACATTAGATTTAGTCTACGTTTTGTCACTGACTCCTTTTGACCTTGGGAAAATAGCCAAACTTCTATATTTCATGATCTTGCTTTGTAAAACAGAGAAACTAAAGGCTGGCCTGTCAACTATAGCTTGAGGCAGGGACAGGTAATAAAGAATTAATGATTACAAAGGTCCTTGAAAGTATATAATGTAATCTGACTGTGGAGTTACCCGTATTATCATGATATCCTTTGGGACTCTTACATGCACACACATTAACACATACGCCCCTTTGCAACACTATCCTGGGGCTGGCAGTCTGGAAAAAGTCTTTATGCACTATTGATGAATAAGTAAGCTGTCTGAAAAAGCACCTCCAGTTGATATTTAGAGTGATTCTCTAAAATTCAATGCCACCAAATGATGGAAATTTTTTAGCTAGTCTTCTATTCTCTTTCTGGGTTTTCTGTCAGGGCTCATCTTACCTCACTCATTGCCTTCTGTAACACATCTAAACTTAGTTTCATGGATGAAGAAATTAAAATACATACTCTTTTTCTAGTGAGGAGTTCATTAAGGCACAATTTCACATTGGTCCAGGGTTTATCTCAAGTTTTAAAGCACCTAACTTTTAAGATAAAAGCTGAGATTTAATGGTACAATCAGCAACTTTATGTACAATCCTTCACTACTTCTCATTATAAGAGGCCTTTGGGCAGTCAAATCAGTCCCCTTAGATCTCTTGCTCCAGATATGCTGCTGTAATAGTCATTCTTCAGTACTATGCCCAGGGTCAGCTAAGGCCTGGGCAGCTCTGCATCTTCACATCATCTCCATCTGGCTCCACAGATTTGGCATGCCATTTTGGAGCCATTTTTGCTTTCCAGCTTCTCCTGCCTCTTTTTTTTTTTCTGAGAGATTTTCATTTATACTTATTCTTCTTGTTTCCATTTTATAGTTTTGTTTGCCGATACAATCAGCCAGCTGGAATTTCCACGATATTATCATATTTTAATAAAATATTTCCCTTCGGGATATGAATGTTGGCACTGGCAAAGAAACAGTCACGTAATTCTTTATGGGCAGAAACTTAGTACTCTGCAATTACACTGGATCACCAACAACAACTTTCTCTAGCACTACATCTGATCATTACCTCCTTGTAGAGTGGGAAAAGGTAATGTTTCCTAATCAGAAAAGTGAAGCCTACAGAGGAGCAGCTAATTGTCAGAAGGGAACTGGTTTGGGTCTGGGATGTTTTAAATAATAGCTTAGCCTTCTTTTCATAATTTTGAAGAAAAGGAAGGTATACTGGCTTCTCAAATGACCTCTTGAAAGCAGATCTACTCTCAGACATATTACCATGACCTTAGATACATTTGCAAACTGGTGGAGTGAGAGCCATGCTTTATTAGAAATGATTTTGTAGCACAGATGTTCAGTTTTAAAACACACCAAACATGAGAAAAAAGAAGTCCAGAGGAGCAGGAAAAAGTTAAAGACCCATTACAAAGAATGAGAGCCAATAAGATTCATGACAGGAATAAAAGAGTGATAAGATTCACACAAGAAGCTCAAGAACCTACTGTTGAGTATTCACTGAGTGTCAGGCACTGCTAAGAACTCCAAATTCATTATCTTATTTAATAGTTACAGCAATAAGTATGCATTATTATTTCTACTTAATGGGTGAAGAAACCTACTGCGTTCCAAAAGACTAAATAACTTCCCCATAGTGATAAAATAAATTGTTTGAATCTTCCTCAAATATGTTCTACTTCAAAGTTAAGTATATGTGATATGCCTCCTAGGCCTAAGAAAAAGAACGGAAAAGATTCTATGAATTAAAAGAAGAGCATAGATATGTGAGAAAAGGCAAAAGCATCCATGATTTGGTGCTCAATACGAAGAAAAAGAAAACAAGAGCAGGAATGTTTAAAAGGGGTATCCCTTGTGTACCAGCATTTAAAATGTGCTTATAGCACAAAATTCTACTGAGATGAGCCTGAAGACTGGATGAAAGTCAGCAATCATCTGGTATAGTACATTAATGTGGAACAGAGGTAGAGGGGTACAGGTGGTATTCCTTAGTAAGCATAAGAAAAAGCAGTCCCTCCATTCCTAGTAACAACATGGAATTCGGGATAAGTCAGGTGAACATCCTGCTGTGAAACAGCAGCTTCCACACAATTCTCTTTGCTGTGATAAATTTCAATGCATTTAGAAATATTACCAGAGTACAGACTGAAAATGTACAAAACTAAATCATCAGAAAATTATCACTTGGTGTTTCTGTTCCTACAAAACGTGATTAGTTGTGAAATTGGGGATAACATGGAAATACATTTGGATATTATTTTAACAAGACAGAAAGGCTCATATAGAAGTAAAGAAGCTTCAATTAGATGAAACCAAAAGTAATTCAGAGTTTGACAGCAGGTGGGAAACTCAGATACCAAAGGTAATTTAATTTTTTTAGTAAACAATGTGATCATGAAATTAACCAATGACAAAAAATTTGGAAAGTAGCATCAACAAAAGAAGAATGATAGGAACAGAATGAAAATACCATCAATAAAAGAAGAATTCTAGGAACAGAGTCTCAGAGTAAGAGTCAGTTTAAGACAATGACAGCTCCTAAGACCAAATAAATAAAAACATAAAAAAGAGACTAAAAAGTTTAGCCACATAAAGCTGATTACAGAAACTAAAAATGTAGAGGTGGGCTAAGAAATACTGAGGAGGAGCTGTCTGATACAGGTCTGCAAATATTTGAAACTTGTAAATACTGAGGTAGGAGAGGAATTACCACACAGAGAGTTCTAATTAAGAAGAATTAGATGAAATCATGACACAGAAAACTCTGACTTAATGGTTTGACAAAAGCATAACTGAAACACAGCAGTTTCCTGTGAGATCTTGGCTAGGAAATGTATTCTCATTTGTGCCAAGGTGGAAAACAGGTGGGAGATTTGCATTTTATTTTTCATTCACCATCAAAGCACAAGGAGTCCAAGATAGTGAGCTCTAGCATGAATGAATCCAAACTTCATTTTTAGAAAATGTTACATCATAGTAGGCAATGTATAAATACATCCTGTGTGTTTATACCATGTACTTGGGTGATGGGGTGAACAGACAACTGGATCTGTTCCATCTTTATTTTCAATGATACATTTGACTGATAAACACTTCCATAATCATTACATAGGTTTGGCAGTTACAGTTTTTTGTACTGAGAAACATGTATTCCTATGCCCTTTTCATTTACCCAGCTTGAAAAAGTAAAAGGAATTTTTTCTTACTGGATTTGGGTGACAGGCTAACAAAAATTTGCTAAGCACAAGTGGCTTATTGCGCTGACTCTGGCAATAGAAACAAAGTACAATACATCTGTGCCTGGTGTTCTTGTCCATAAAATGGGAAATCATGTGAAATCTATGCTTCTAGGAATAGAAGGATATACTAAGAAAGCAAGTTTTACTCAAAGATGGTTCTAATTCAAGATTGTACATTAAAATCTAATAAAATGATTTAAAAGTAAGAATGTCATAAAAACAGCATCATTTTGTTTGAAAATAATACGATTATGTGTATTCATTAAAGGTTAAATATACACATGAGAACTAAGAGGTAGCTGCAGGTTCTCACAAAGTAGATGAAAAGGAAAACCAGCTCCTACAATAAAGATAATCATTTTTTAGGTATTCAACTTGTCCAATCATTGGGTTTACAACAGATAACACTGATTATGTTAAAACATAGCAATTCGTGATGAGAAAGTGGAGAGTTGATAGAAAGGACTAAATGAATTGAAGGCACAAAAATCAGTCCTGGAATATCATTAGTGATGTTACATGGATAATATAGATCAGTGAAGGTAAACCTTTTAGAGTTTTCAAAGATAACAAACAGCTGGCAGCGGCATGGGTGACATAGCTTCACCACCACTGAACAGATCGTTGATGTGATGAGAATGTACCTTCTCTTTCCAAAATCCAAATTCCAGAAGCCAGTCTAGTGATGAAAACACGTAAGACAAACTCATATGAAGGATATTTTACACATACCAAGCCAGCAGCATTCCTCTAAACTGTGAAGGTCATCAAAAACAGGAAAAAACTGAGGAAACTGTCAGCCTAGGTGAGACTATGGAGATTTCACAACTAAATGTATTGTCACATCCTGGATGGGCCACTGCAGCAGAAAAATGACATTAGATAAAAACTAAGAAAATATAAGCAAAATATATAAAATATAGGCACTTCAGTTAATTCAAATGTGTCAATATTGGTTCATTACTTGTGACAAATGTACTATACTTAATGTAAGATGCTAACAATACAGGAAATAGGGCGCTAACTGTATTATCATGGTGACTTTATTCTAAGTCTAAGACTATTATTTTAAAAAGGTCAATATTTGGAGCCCTACAATGGCTATATTAATATTCTTCTGTAAAGTGAGGTGTGGCATTAGAATAATGTAGCAGAGTCTTTGAGAATTGTGAGGAACATGAAAAGAGTAGAAAAAGTCAGTATAGCTGCTGTCTTAGTTACTTTTTACTCATTGCTGAGACAAAATACTTGATACCCAAATTTGGGAAAAGAAAGGTTTATTTCTTACAGTTTTTGGAGGTTTTAGTCCATACTCAGTTGGCTCCAAGGCAGGGCGGCATGGGAGGGCCACAGTTCATGCTGGCTGCAAACAGCAAGGTGGAAACCAGCAAGAGAGAGAGACACGCCTTGTTCCTGCCATTACATCACATCCTGGCTCCACCCCACCCCTAGGCCAGTGTAGCGCTCACACTCCCAATCCAAGCGCTAGACAATGAACCAATCACAACTGCATAATGCAAAGGCATGAGGCTTGGGGGCCACTGACATATACCATGACAGCTGCCAAGTTTGAAATAAACAAAAAGAGAAACTTATGGTTATTTCATTTTGCTTAACTTGAATGTTTCTACAAATAATCAAATAACCAAATTGTTAAGAGAAGTCAGCTGATATTTTGCAAATTTATCAATAATATGAAATTAAGTTCCTGCAATAGTGGAACATCTTAATACTATCTACTGATAATATTAAGAGAAATAAAAAATGCTGAACAAGTTATGTAAGTACAGCATTGGACTATGACCCAGAGGTTATTTCATGGGGGAAAAAAGGTCCGGTGAGATGCTCATATTTTTCCAGCAAAAAATAAATTTGTGAAACACTGCACTATTACCTGGTTAATATACATTAACCATGCATTTGGGGGTATAGAATTACATTTAATATTTTTTACCTTGATGTCTCTGAAGTCTACTCAGTCACTAAACTTTTCTCCCATAAAATTTTTGAATATTAACAGGAAAAAATAATAGTGGTCCTGAGGTAAAAATGACTTGGAGGTAAAAATGACTTGGAGACTGAACAATTAGTTATCCCTTAGTTTACCAGCAGGACATTTCATGTGTGTTTCAAGGGTTAAATATATAGACTGGGATTATTTAAAAACTATCAATTACCTAACTGATGATGTGTACTGAGTTTGACAGAACACTCTGTGTGATACGTCAATTAAAATAAAATATGACCACTTTCCTGGAATGGTTTTATTGGAATATAGTATGGCATGAAAGTACCAGCTGGTGGCTGTAACCCTGATACTCGTTAAGACATGCTATAGAAGAAAGGAAAGTAAACTGATTAATTAGAGTACTTGCCTCTGTCCCAGTTCAAAGTAAGTAGACAATGTAGTGTGACCATTTTGAGTCCTTAATTTCCTCATGTGTAAAACAATTGAGTTGGACTAGATGATTATCTACTTTGAGAAACGTGTACATACATGACTGTATGACTAATACTGCAATGCTGGGAAGGCTGTGGGGAAAAAGGAACTCTTCTGCACTGTTGGTGGGACTGTAGACTGGTGCAACCACTGTCGAAATCAGTATGGAAGTTCCTCAAAAAGCTGGGTTGGGAAGTCGCATTTGACCCAGCTATTCCACTTCTGAGCATATTCACAGAAGAACTGAAAACATCATACCACAGTGATATATGTGCACCTATGTTTATAGCAGCATAATTTGTAATAGCCAAATCTTGGAAACAACACAAATGCCCATCAAACAAGGAATGGATAAAAAAGATGTGGCATTTTTATACAATGGATTAATACTCAGCTATAAAGAAGGATCTCAGTGAGGCTTTATAGGTAAATGGATGCAACTAGGGGGCCATATTTATAAGTGAAATAAATCAAACTCACATGTGTAAACATTGTATTGTCTCCTTTATATAAGAAAGTGAAGGAGTAAATAAGATCCAAAATCTACAATACAGTGCAGAATAAAAGGCCACCATTTTCCTCATGATACCTAGTGTCTACACTTAATAACACTTTAGTCATAGTAATCATTTGGTTCACTTTTCAAAACAATAATAAAGAGCTGTTCCTTACTCCTTTTGTACAGTCACACTGACATGTAACAATCAAAGTAACCCATAATGGGGGAATCCTCCACTTTGTTCACATTATAAATATGAATGGGTGTCCCTCCTTGGAATTCACAGAGCAGGCAAGTGTGGCTGAACTAGGCTGATTGCTACAGGATAAGCTGGGATCTCTCAATGCCTTGTTTTTTGCAAAACTCCAGAAATAGTGAACACAGTTCACTTGGGTTTTCCACTAATTGTTAAATGCTGACAGTCACTCAAATCACTCACTGGATGGAAAAATCACTCTTAAGAAACTGAGAGGGTACAATTACATGATAAAATGGAACTGTACACATAAGAGTGTTAACAGATGTAGTAGAAGAAATCTCTGTCGGAATAACAGAGGTATGAATTAGACATCACCTCTACTGGATATTCATAGTGACATGAACACAACAGCTAAATGAGCAATTACAAAGTCAAGCATAACTCACAGAGAAACTTTCTCCTTTTGAAAGCAGTTGATGCCAAATTAGCCTGTCTGAGTCGCTCAATGGCTTACTATAGAGGCTATGAACCATCTCACCTTGCACAGCACTTTGTGAATGGACCAGAACAAAAATCTGGAATGCTGTGCCATTTGAAATAAGAAACCGTGTTAGTAAATATGAGACTCTGCTGGTCCACAACATGAAAGGGTCCATTCTAAACATCACTAAGAAACCGGTTCAAACACTAGCAGGACCCGAAGAGAGCCAGGGATCTGATCTCTTGGCAAAGCTGTCCATTTTGCAATTATCAAAGAGAAAATTAGCTCTTTCTTTTTTTGGGAGGTGGGTGGGGTTCTTTCAACTACAGATAGAATTAGCTGCTATTATGGGATTATAAAATGTGGGGGGTCCTTCCTAGGATACCTCTATAATACTGTGCCCAGAATATCCTTACCAGATACATACATTTCCTGTTCTTATAGATTTCTGAGAATAAATGTCAGTAATTACATAAGATAAAAGTAGTATTTCAAGTAAAATGTATAAGAATCAAAGTACAGCCAGCTGGAATGGTGCACACCTGAAATCTCAGCTACTTGGTAGACTGAGGCAGAAGGATGGCAAGCTTAAGGTCAGCTTGGACAACTTAGCAAGATACTGCTTCAAAACAAAAAACATAAAAAGCATTAGAAGTTAAGCTTAGTGATATAACATCCCTGGGTTCTTCTCCCAGAAATATAAAACAAAATAAAAATTAAAAAATAAACTAAAGTATAAGTGAAAAGTATTTTATGAAGATTTATAAAGCAGATTATCTTATCTCCCTCACAAGCTCAATCTTTGAGTTCTTTTTTGTACCTTATTGGTTTTCCAGACGGGGATGTGATCAACCTGAGACCATACGTAAGTGTTCAAGGGACTTCCTGACTCTGGCTATGGGGCCTATATTTCACAAAATAATTTACCCCTGTGAATTTCAGTCAGTCTTCTTCCTTCTCTAGGCTACAAACATGGTTACTCAAATAATAATAACTTCTCAAAAGACAGTGGTAATAAATAACTCACTCTGAAGTTCACAGTCCAAATAGCGTAAGCATTTTCTTTCTTGCAATCATCTGACAATTAACCCTAATAGAAATTCAGAGCTGATTTTGCTGTTTTCTTCTTCCTGCTGATGTTCTGCTTTTTGCTATCCTGTTTCCATCTCTCTATTCATGCATATAGACCTTATTTTTCCTTTATTCTTTCTTCACATCTGTTTTTTGACTCTTAACAATATCATAAATATTCCTGAAGTAGCGATTTTAAAAAGTTATTTATTTTATAGTTATTAAGGTTTACGTGGGCCAAGCACATGGCTTAGCAGCACAGCACCTGCCTGTGTGTGTGCACATGCGTACCGGATATGCTAAAGGAAACAAAAAAGAAAAAGAAAAAAAGGCTTATGTGTTTTAAAGATTTAAAATTATTTTTAAGTTATTGGTCCTTGACAGAAAAAGAGGTTTCTCATTTTCATTTCATACCCCATTCCTTAAACCCTGGAAATACTTGTTATCTCTCAGCAATCTCTTTTCCAGAATAACTACTATCCTCATCCTTTACTTTCTAGCAACTTAATCACTTCTCTTGCTCTTTTTAGACACTTTTTAGTAGTATTGTCTCAAGCTAAAATGAGAACATAGTTGTGCACTCAGTCCTGAGCTGAAATACTGCTGACCTTGAGAAGTTGTTGGAGGCCCTTCTGCTCTTAAGGCAAGGTGGTTTGAGCTGACACGATTTTATGTTGCTTGGTTTAGTATCAAGTTATGTTAACATGAGCCTTTCTTGGCTTCCCACACCCGACACAAGGAAAACTTGGATTAGTGCCTTCTCAAGAATCTGAAGTAGGAATATGCAACACGAACCTTTTGACAACTTGGACATATGCCCATATAGTGACAGATGCATGCACACACGTGTCAAATGAAAGCAAGTTTCTCAATCATCTCTATAATTGCTGCTGTATTACACACTTACTCTGCGATGTAGAAAGATTGGAGAAAGCTGACTTCATTCGGCCTGCCAACCATTCCAGGCTTTCGTGCATGTTAGCCAAGGCTTTGAGGTCACTGACGTCACGGAGGATGTCTTGTGGAGGGATTAGTTTATCACCCAGGTTTCCAATTAGAACTTCAGACTCCTTGCCAAAGGCTGCCCTGAAGAAAAATAGGATACATACTTCACTTACAGCATGGCAAAGGCAAGAGTAGGCAACACTTTTTAAGGCATGCTTAGCACAATGATTGTTTTAATCACTTATTTCACAGCATGTTTTTTCCTGTAGGTTTAAATTTGTAAGGAAAACTGTAACATGCCTGCTTAAAATTATTCTGTTAGGGAAAAAGAGTTATTGAAAAAAGAAAGAACTGACCCCTATGGTGTATCATCAGAAGGAATCAATATGGGCTTGAATGATACAATGACAGTCCTCAGGGTTGACTTCTATGCTACTCCCTTGTGGATTATTTCCTAGTTTCTTCTCCAGCTATGGAAGCTGATGAAGTTAGGGTGCCAAATATGTACCTGGTTTTCAGATTATGGTAATAAAAATGGAACTACCAAGTTAATCTGGTGGCTAGAAAATATCTTAAGACAATTAAAAACAAAGAGTAGGGCCGAGGGTTTAGCTCAGTGGCGTTAAGTGCCTGCTTGGCAAATATGAGGTCGTGAGTTCAATTCCTGGCACCAAAAAAGCCTCAAACCACCCCCCCAAACCAGAGAGTACCCTGCCTTTTAAAGAGAAAAGGTTATACCTGAGATAGATGAAAAGTTTCATTTATTTACTTTTAAAAGAAAAGGTCTGAGACAAACTATAAGCATTAAGGTATTCATCATTTAGAAAAAGAAACCAATAAAAGTCAAGGCCAAGATTCTTTTAATAACTGGAAAAATATAAACAGGTGGGTTTCACACAGAGCCTAGAGTGACCCTAAATGTTTTTAGGGTTGAAAATTTAAGTTACATGGAGTTACAAAGGACAGAGCTGGCAAGGACTCTGGCAAACACATGGCACAGCTACCATGGAGACAAAGGAACAGAGGCTGGGAAAGTGAACTGCTTTGTCTACATAATACACAAGTGGCAAGATTGGGGCTCATGCTGCCTAACTTCTGTAGATCTATTTTAAAAAGAGACAGAAAGATGAAATGAGAACTGATAAATGGGGGTGGTAGGTAGAAAAATCATGTCTTTTCAGGAAAGTTACACGTGGTAGACAAGCAGAGCAGATGCTGGAGGAAACAACAGGCACCTGGAGTTTTCCCAGGATTTTAAAATCTTAAAACACTTTCAGTGAGAAGACAGACAGGCTTTACCTAAGTGGAACAACTCAAATTGAGTTTCAATCAAGCAGTGACTAGTAACAGGTGAAATAGAAAGCTGCTTAACTGACACATAGGCACTTAGTACACAGTATTACAGCAGATGCCTAATGTTGAGAGAAATTACTGCTAAGAATTAATGTCTAATAAAAATGTTTCTGTCATCAAGTAAGGACTCATGATGAACTTTATTTCAAGAGAGTTACCTTTTTATTTTTAAAATATTCTTTATAATTTTTCTCGCTACATGTTTGCAGCATATAATGACTGCATTCATTGTGAGGAATTGGTACATGTATAACATGTCTTAATTCGTTCTTTATCTTCTTCCTTCTTTCTCTGTCCTGTGCAGGGTATGGTTATGGAATCAGTAAAATGCAGTGCACACCTGAAATTTGTGCCAACAAATCTCATCTGTTTTTCACAAGATCTTGGGGTGGGGCCCTAAGGCTGCATTTATATCTAATTTCCAGGTAATATAAGTCTGTTTTCCTTGAGTAGCAAGGGTGAGAGCACAGGCTTCAAAGTAAGGAAAACCTGGGTTTGATTCCAGAATCTGTCACTTGCTGTGGGATGTTTTTTAACTTCCTTGAGCATGACTGTCTGGTGGTGAGTAATGATGAACTAATGCAAGGATTAGATGATTTTTACAACTTTTTTTTATTGGGAAAACATCAGTAATAATAAAGACAAAGAAGAGCATAACAAACTTCTGTGTAACCATTGCCTGGTTTAGTTATCAGCAATTCATAATAAATCCTGTTTCCTCTGTGCTCATCACTACCCTCATCAGAGTATTTTGAAGCAAATCATTCAGGTGATGCTTTTAAGTATTTGTAACACAATGCTTAAAACTTGGTCAGAGCAAGTAAGTTGTAGCAGATATTTTTCTCAGGTCTGTTAAGATGACTAGTTACTTAGAGTCAACCCAAAGGATGTGATGATCAATAAATTTCAATAGGTAAGAGTGAGCATCATGAAATAAGTTAGATCCTAAAGTAGTTTTTCAAACTCAACCACGTAACACCATCATATATGTCACTGTATCTCACAGAATCTCCAACAGATGAATTACTGTGATAGAAACAACTAGCTGCCAATCCAGTATTCATTACCCTAGGCCTTCCTCATAAAAGTGCCCTAATACTGTTGGAGTCAGCAATGTGTCCAACTTAAAAACAAAACGAAACAAAAGAAAATGTCCTGCTCCATTTCCCTGCCTCTCTTGCAGATGTGGTGGCCAGTGACATGTAAACTGAAATCACATGAGCTTCAAGACTGTGCCTTTGCCTGTGTAGAATGCGGTCATAGCAACTGAGCTGCCATAGCTCTTCTCAAACATCAGGTGACCTTGAGCACTGAAGTCAGTGCTGAGAACAATGGAGCCAAAAGATAAGAGAGCCTGGACACACTGATGACATCATCCTGCTAAACTTAATTTTTTTAAATTATTAAACCTGTTAAAACTTAATTTTTACATACAATGTAATGCTGCGATACAGTCCCGGACAATATGTCTCTGGGATTCACGTCACAGAAGAGAAAATGAAACCTTTTTTAAGTCACTGTTATTTCAAGTTTCAGTTACTAACTGCTAAATGTAATTTCTAACTGACACATTCATCTAATTAGCATAAGTGATGTCATCCTCAGGAAACTTTCTCTGAATTTAGATATCTCTAAAATCCAGTTACTGAGAAAAGCAAAACTATGTCTCCCTCATAATTTGAGGCCAGAAGACATTTATAATATCTTCCCCTGGGCTGTCACTCAGTCAGTTGTAAATATTTAGTTTTCTTAATCTGCCCTCATGTATCAACTCTTCCAGTCCCTTAATCGTCTTTGATAGATATAACACAAAAAATGCCTCTAAGCTGGGTGGTTAAAAAGCAACAGGGGAGGCAAACAGCTTTGAAAGCCAGGCTTGAAGTCATTTTTATGCATGTAGGTGTAACCCTGGGTGGAATGTGACAATCAAGACAAATGTTATTATGTAGAAGTCTAATCCATGGCGCAGAGATGTGTGGGCCCCAGGCACGTCTGCAGTTTGCTTCCAGCACTAGATGCCGATCCCATTTCCCTTTGGCTCACTGAGATTTGCTTAACCTCCTCAGATGGTAGAGCAACAGACTGAGAAAAATACAAACTGCCTCATGTTGAATACATAGTAGACATCTCATTTGACAGGAATCCATAATCACCCCCTAACAACCTGGAAAAAGCACAGAAACCATGACACTGAGGATAACTGATTGACAGCCATAACTATTTCACATAAAAAAATCATTCCTTCGAGGATTTGTGTGTGTGAAAGAGCTTGGTGGAAGGTTTTTTTATGTGTTACAATAACCTTAGAGTAATGGTTTGAGCTGCTTGACTACAGATTTTTCTAAATCTTCTGATTTATTAAATTATATCATATCCATAATATGAAAGACTATGAAGTCATTAGAAATTACACAGTAGAGAATACTTGGTATCATAGAAAAATGTTTGATATAGCCTATTTTTAGTCACTGACATGTTGCTGAATTCAACTATTAAACTGTTTATACTGTATCATCCATATTATTATCATAAGACAATAATTATATATATGATATATATATATATATACTGAATAAAAGATTGGATCTTAGTAGAGCAAAAATGTGAACTGTGTGATTGGATAAAGCTTTGTGTTTTTCTATATTTTTCAAATTTTCTTTTAAACAAAAGTTGACTTTTTAAATAAAAGAAATACTTAAAATTCTACCAAACATGAGAAAACATTCAAGACGGTACTTTAGAAGTTCCAGCATGATAAAACAGGAGGGCAGGTTTGAGAGCCAAACTAGGAGGTGACAGGCAGCTGGCCTGAACTTGTGACTCTAGCACTGCTAAAGATGTAGTCATTGTCCCATGTAAAGTATCTCTCTTTTTTTTTTTTTTGGTACCAGGGATTGAACTCATGACCTCACACTTGCCAGGCAGGCACTTAAGCCACTGAGCTAAATCCCCAGCCCCCATGTAAAGTATCTCACAGACAGAATGACTACCCTGCAACTAGACCAGAATTATTTCCACTTTTTGGATCTGAATTTTTACAGTTTTCATGTTCTGCTTATTATAAAAATATATTATTTAGTAAACACTTCATGTATTTTTGAGAGCCAAAGACAACAGAATGATCACTGTGTTAAGAGAAAGGAGCAAGAAACAGGTACTCAAGTCATTTTCCTGAGATAATCTCACATAGCCAAGACCAGAAAGAACTAAAAACTTGTAGGTCTTAAGTACTGAATCTCATATAAAGAGCCCCTTTATAACTAACTGGCCAATAAGCTCACACAAAAGCATAGAAAAACTGAAGAAGACTATTAAACTTGTTAAACTTAATTTTTACATACAATTAAAAATTTTTTCTGAAGAGCTTCATTTGACAAGAATTTGAGAATTTTGCCAAGAGTGTGAAACCTATTTAATTTTACCATACAATTATAATCTTTAAAGAGGTTTGACAAGAATTCATGTAAGGAAATTTGCCAAAAATGCACAAAATTGTCTTTTAAATAGTTCTGTTATCCACAAAAAGGCAAAAAAATCTGCAAAAATGAAATTATAAAAGAAACATCATAAATGGTTTCAAAGTGATTGACATGCAGATCTTGCCTTATTCAATCATATAACAATTACCTTCAGATCTATTCCCCTCTCACCCTGCCCCATCCCCAAATCTTCTACCACCGCTTTCTGTTGCTGGGCCACACCTGAGGTCACTACTCAAGGAGCTTAAGACACATTGCCTGCAGGGTGAGTAATCTTATGACCCAGAACAGAGTTCAGAAGGACAAGGACTGGTTTAAGTGGCCAAGCAGGTGAACAGGATCCTCACATCATGGTGACAGGAGTGTTGTGCTTACTAGTACGTGTATTAGACTCTTGTATCAGGTATGGAATTTCCTTCCTTACCTAAAACATTTCTGCCAGCACTGTCAGTATATCTACCTCAGGTCTTATTCACAATCATGGTACCTCATTCAAGAACATTTCTGACCTAGAAACTTATTTTTGCAGCCAAATGAGGTAAGACTCAAAGTACTAGAATTCCCTTTTCTTGGTGTGATATCCATCCATCCAGAGGGAGCTGCATTGGCAGGGGTAGAATGGCATAGGCAAACTTTAGCTGTGTTACAACTTACAGAAACTACTTACAGAACTGGAGTGCTGAAATACTTTGTAATATATGTTCTTTTGTACCTGCCTTACTTCACTAATATAATGCTTTTAAGGTTCATTTTGCTGTAGTAAATCAGAATTTCATTCCTTCTGAAGGTCAAATAATCTCCATTGCATGTACACATCACATTTTCTTCATTCATCTGCTGATGGCTAATTGTTATTCTGTATTTTGGCTGTGTGAAGAGTACTGCTATGAACATTGGTGTATGCTAATCTATTACAGTCCCTGCTTCAAAATTTTTCAGTATATATCTAGAAGTGGAATTGCTGGATCATAGGGCAGGGCTCGACTTTCTGAGGAATAGAAATAGTTTTCTACACTTTACATGCCACAAGGATTCTGATTTTTCATCTTTATCAATATTCACTATTTTCGGTTTTTGTTTTTAAATAATTGTCATCCTAAAGCAATATTTTCCCTACTATTTCATATGAGTAGTATTAGTAGTGACTAAAATTTTACCAGACATGAAGAATCACATCTCACCTAAAATGGAGGACCAAGAAGGCCCTAGGCTTGAAATAAATGCAATAACTGATGAGACTTTGAGTCTCCTTTGCTGGAGGAAGGAGGAGAATGCTTTTATATAATAAATGTTTTCCTAATACTAAGCAGAAGCATGAATTTCTAAGATACAAGTATAAGGCAAGAATGGGTTCAGAATAACAAAAAGGGTAGACTTTAAAACTCCTAGGCCCCTTTGCTCTAAGGGCCATCAATTCCACTCTTCCCCTTTCTCTGATGCATACTCAGGAGAAGGGCCTAAACATTTGACTATTTTCTAGGCTCCCAGCCAGATCCTGATAATGAGAGACCCTGGCAAGGAAATGAAGGGCAAAGAAAAAGTAGAAGTCAGTGCGTTTATCATCTTTCCTCTTCATACTGAAGAATATCTCTAGCAATGGCTGCGTTCTCACCTGGCTTTGGTACCCATAATGCCTCTCCTTCCTTCAGGTGCCCCTGTATACTACTAACCTATCTCACCTTGGTATTTCAGCTAAGGGATGTGGTGGTGGTGGTGGTGATAATAGTTTCTTTATGTTGTTGCTGAGCTGTGTTTTAGGTTTCTTTTTATTTTTTTGGTGGGGCTGGGACTGGGAACTGAACTCAGAACCTTACACTTGCCAGAGAGGCACTGTGCCACTGAGATAAGTCTCTGGCTCTGAGCTGTGAATATTCTTTTTTAAAATTATTGTTATGTTTTTTTAATTTTATTTTAAAGCGGGTTAAAGTAAACAAACAGATCATAAGAAAACAATGTAAGAGACACAGATTTGAAAGCAAGACAACTGGAGATCTTCACTATCTATCATATTGTCTCTTGTTTTCCTCCAAATAGTTGTCCATATCCTCATATACAGTGAATTCATACAAAACAAAATAGTAAAAAACTGATCAGAATAAGATGATGAAGGCATTTTAGGTCTTCAAGATCAGACAATAAGGAAGTCAATAAAGGCTGAAATAGTGTCTCTCATTCTCTTCAAAATAGCTGTCCATACTTTCAGGTATATTGAAATTAAACAAAAACAAAACAGACTAAAATCATTCTGAACAAAGAATAATAGTATTGATGGATTTCACATCATGACGCTATGGAATCAGCACTGGGTACCTTAGTGTCTCTTTTTCTTCAAAGTAGCTGCTTAGTTCATCGTGCATTATATAATCAATTCTCATAAACTTTTTATAAGTTCTACTCATGCATGAGTCTCTACATGTATACCTATCCTTTCTGTATTAGAGAGAAAAACAAAACAAAACAAAACAAAACAAAACAAAACAAATTCCTAGAAAAACATGAAACGAAAAAGACATATAAAACCACAATATAAGGTGATCTACAATGGTTACTATGATGTTTCTTGTTATCTTCAATAGAATTGCTTGGTATAATTGAACATAGTAGTACATAACAATATTAATAAAAACAAAACATTGGAGACATTATAAGACTTCAAAAGCAGGTAATAGTCAAACCAGAATGGGTATCCCCAATACTCTGGTTTCTCTTCAGATCGTATAAATCTTTCACCTTTTACAGAATGGTTATCCTAGTGAATCTTGTCATTTTCAGAGTAGTTGCCTATACTCTCAGACTTGATACATAACATAACAGATTTGAATAAAATCAGTCAAGACAAAACAGTGATCTAACAAACCAGATTCAAATAATATCAGTCATAATAAGACCGTGTAGGTTATACAGGGCTTCAGATTAAGTTAATAGGAAATTAAGGATGGTTACCATAGTATATCCTGTTATTTTTGGAATAACTGTGCCCTCAAATTTAGTACAGGTAGACAGACTGAAATAGAATATAATCAAACTAAACAGAGCGATGAGAATAATGTGGATTTTAAATCCTGACACACTATTAACAATGTCCTCTGCCTTCCTTTTTTAGACAATTCCTCCCCTTTCACTTTTACAGGGTGCATTGTACATTTTGGGTACCACTAACTCCTTTAGTGAGCTGTGAATATTCTTAATGTTCCCTGTTTGATTCTCAAATTCTCATTAACCTGTGTAACCAATTTTCAGCATTAAATTCCCTTTCAGGTAAATACTTAAAATGGTTTTTATTTTCCATGATAGACTTTGATTTATATAAGATGTAGTAATGATATTTGAGTACATTTAATTACAATGGGAATTGATTAAAGTATTTAGGAAGTGGATTAGCGAGTTCTGTTTTCTAAGTAGAAAAACAGATACATGTAAGATGACCTTTTAAAAATTGCTTAGGCACTATCTGACAAAACCTAAAAAAAAATGTTAGGTCACCTACATAAATTCCTAGTGATACTGACTATTCTTAAGAGGTATGACAATGACACTTCTGTTTAGTTTTTCTGTTTTCGACAACTGCTCAATCTTCAACCTTTTCAAAACCTAATTTTTCGGTGTCAAAAGTAATGGGATAGTACAATTCTGATGGGTTTTTAAATCAGGTTTTCAAAAACTGTTTTTCCAGAATGATCTTAACTAATCCCTCATATATAGAAAGTAATAAAATTGTCCAGTTATCTTGATTACAATATTATTTTTTCCTCCTGGAAACTGCTAAAACTCATCACTAAGCCTGTCCTTCAATGCTTTTCATGCCTGTGCATTTCATGACACTCTATCATGTGAGTAGCTCTTTTTACTATTTATGAAATGATGTTTCTTCTTTAGAAGTTTCTCTCTTTCTTCAATGATCACACTCAAAGATTTGTCCTGTGTTTTCTTTACTGGATGGTTTTGTGTGATTTAAAAACTTGTGATGTTTTTGCCTAGCTAGATGAGGCCACTCAGTCTCAAAAAGTACAGAGCCAGAATTGGGGAGGAGTGTACAGGTCCTTAATATCTTCTTTGCAAATAAACTGCATATAGAAAAACATCAGTTACTTTTCTTCCTTGTTCTGCTCAGACTTAGAATAATTATTTATTTTCTAGTGAAGGGAAATTGGGGTCTCTACTTATTTAGATGTGAAAGCATGAGATATGAACCATGACTGCCATTAAGATACATGTAGGTGGTACTAGATTCACTGCTTGTGACTTTAAATCAGCTTGGTTAGTGGGATAGGCATAAACCCTAGACTTAGAGATTTATGATATTCTGTACGCATTAAATGTTACACTTATCACAGAACTCAACCTATGGCACTGAATTATTATGAATTTAGTTTCTGTCTTATGGATTTATTCTTTCTGGACATTCATATGTAATTCCTAGCCATGTATATAGAATTACATAACATATGGTCTGTTGTGGTCACCTTCTTTCACTTAGCTTATTTTCAAGGTTCATTCATGTTTAAGCATGTGGTAGCCGTTCATTTATTTTCTAACTGCCAAATATGGCCCACAATAAGTATACACCACATATATCCATTCATGGGTGATAGACGCTTGGTAGCTTCCACCTTTAAGTAATTATGATAATGATGCCATGAACACTCATGTGTAACTTTTTGTGAGGATGTGTGTTTTCACTTCTTGGTGTACATATCTAGAATTAGGATTGCTGGATCACACAATAACTCTATGTATCTTTAAACTTATAAGGAATGACAGACTGTTAACCAAAACAGTTATACCATTTTACATTCCCTAGTGGTACATATGGGTTCCAGTTTCTCTACATCTTTGTCAATACTTGCTATTATCTGCCTTTTTAAATTATACTTACCCTACTCAGTATACAATAATGTCTTTGATTTGTATTTTCCTGATGGCTAATGATTTTCCATGTGCTTACCAACCATCTACAGAAATCTCTATGCTTATTACTGTCTATGTATGTTCTTTAGAGAAATGTGCATTGTAACTTTTTTTTTGTTTGTACCAGGAATTAAACTTAGGACCTTGTGCTTGCCAGCCAGGTGTTATGCCGCTGAGCCATATTCCTGGCCCCTGTGCTGTCTTTTTACTATTGAATATTAAAAAATTCTTTTTTAAAAAAAATTTTATTTAAAGAGAAAAAAAGGAAAACAGAAAAAAGCGTAAAAATAATACAGATTAAAAAAACATTAAGAAATTACTACTTGATAAATTACATATTGTCTTCTTAGAAATAATTGTTCATGTTACAAAATTAAGGCATACAAAGTGAACAAACAGTGAGGCTGTAAACAGTTCTGTTCAGCGATCCAACAAAAACTTGGTAATACAGTTATCAATCCCACACACTTAAACATACATGCAGTTATATCCTTTAGAGCATTTTCTTTTCCTCCTTTTGCTTTTTAAGTACATTATGTGTTTAGTTATATCATGTTTCATCTTGCTCAGTATCTTACTGATCTGTTTTGTTGTTGTTATTTCCTTTTTAATCACCTTGTATAATTCTGTTGTTTTGTTTTTGAGTTTCTCCTTATCCATGTCACATGGATCATCTTTGATGAAGTTGGGAGTTTTTGGAGGTATTTTGTTACCTTGTTTTCTCGTGTTCTATTCTTTTATTTTTATTTAATTTTTATTAACTTGGAGGTAGTAATATACAACAAAACAGGATGGAATAAAGCCAACTGAGACAGTATTGTGAAATTGGCATAGAACATCACAGCAGGTCACCAGGACAACAATAATAGGCACCATTGTATATCTCATTATCTTCACAATAGTTGTTCTTCCATTAGGTACAGCAAAATCAAAAGAAATACACAACATTATAGAACACATCAAGACAGAATATTGAATAGAGCAACACCATTAATCAGGACAAAGCAAAACAGCGATAAAAATATCTGCCTTCAGAGCTAGTAGAAGGAAACTCCCCCCACTTGCTGTACCACATATGGTCACCTCCCAAGAGATACCCAGATCCCTGGATACCAATTGTTAGTGGGGTTGGGGTGAGGGTGGGGGGGGTAGGGTGGGGTACAGTATGTTTGATTTTAAGCCCGTGCCCCGGTAGGCGGCAGGCCTGTTACTGGTTGGCTCAGCACCCTAAGTTCCAACATGGTGCGGATCTCAGGAAATGCTGTTGCTTCTTGTTTCCCTGCCCTGGGGTGGCTGCGGCTATTATTAAAAAATTCTTTAGCAGATGTTTAGTGGGAATTCACTTTTAACCTGATCCTGTGCTAGATCCTGTGCTGTGCTGAAAACCACCTCTGTAATAATAAGCATACCTTAGTGCTCTGATTTTGGTTTCCAAACAACAGTTCTAAGTAAAGAAACCAGGATTCCGAGGAGAATGGCTGATTCCAGGAATGGAAGGAAAAAAATACAAAATGAGCATAGGAAACCGGTTGTACTACCAGTAATCAAAGATAAATAGGGTCAGGTCAGATATCTGACACAATTTGAATCTCAATAACAGTAAAAGTTATAATGAATTCTGTTTTCAGTGATGATAGAGAACCTTGTTTGGAATTAGTTCTCCTATTGTGGGCCAAGCATAAAACTTAATCAAATAATTAAATGTTCACATGCTGAACAAGGGGCAGCAAAATACTGTGAGCCCTGGGGAGAGTGAAAGCAATGAAGTAGTTACCATTCCAGCTTACCATCTGGAAGCATTATCTATGTTACAGTGCAAACATCATGTATATGTGTATTATATGTATATATGTATGTGCAAATATGTTTATGCACAATGTAAACACATCAATGTGTATATATGTATCTAAATATATGTACATGAAATACATATTTGCATTGTATATATATGAACTATGTATATGTGCACATGTGTGTATCTCTTATGAACACATCATTGGACTGCAGTAGAATATACATTAGTTACTGTTATACCTGCAGAAGATATCAAGATAGACCATACTCTGAGCCACTACGGTAACAAATATAACACATGTTAATGAAATGAGTTAATTTCAGAGTATATCATTTGACCATAAAAGAATTAAATTACAAAGCAATAACAAAAAGGTATTGGGAATATCTCGGAATCTTTGAAATGTAAGCAACACATGTTTGAATGTCATAGAGGAAAGCATAAGAAAAAAATTTTGAAATGAATGGCTGAAAATACAACATATCAAAATTTGTGGGACACATCCCTTCTCATTCATCGGTGCATAGTCTCTTGCTGCTTTCATACTGTAGCAGTAAAGCTAAGTACTTACCAAAGGGGATTAAGTGGCTCACAAAATCTAGAATATTTATGATTTGTCTCTCTATAGAGAGAGATGGTCAACTTTTGCCTTACTAATAAAGAAGAGAGGAAAACATATTACCAATATTAGAAGTTAATTAGAGGCCACTACTACTGATTCTACAGATATTTGAAAAATAGGGAATATTTTAACCCATTGTATCAATGACTTCAGTGATTTAGATCACATGACTATGTTTCTTAAAATATACAATTTGTAAAATGGATATACAGATAGTAGAAAATATAAATGCCATTATATATGAAATAGTAAGGAAAATCTATTCCAAAAGAAAAGTTCAGGTACAGATGGTTTCATTAATGAATTCTACTAAGCACTTAAGAAATAATACTAGCATTCCCCTCACCCTTTTAACTTGGTCCTGGAGACTGAATCACGGCTATCATACTTAGCTTACATCTGCACTCCTTTTTTATTTTACAACAGGGTTATGCTAGGTCAGAAAATTTCCCAGGCTGGAATCAAGCTTAAAATTCTCCTGCCTCAGCCTCACAGACTACTGGGATTGCAGGCATGTATCACCATGCTTTGCAATATGAATCTTAATAACTCTTATACAATACAAAGACTGGGAAAGACACTGGCAAGGATGTGCAGTGATGAGAACTCTGTTGGAAGTTTCAATTAAGGTAAAACATACTCTCCTGTGACCCAACTATTCTACTTCTATGTAACTGCCCCAAAATATAAGTACATATGGAGACAAAAACTTTCACCAGAATTAATGATCAATACATCATTAGTAGCAGTTTTATGTAGTGAGCTGCTGAAACTGGATGCAACTCAGACACCCATTAACAGGTGAGTGGAAAAACAAACTGTAGCATTGTATATCCAAAAGTATTATATAACTCAACTGTAAAGTTCTGACAAATTCGTTGGCATAGATGAAACTTGAACCATTATTCTTAGTGAAAGAAGCCTGCTACAAGAATATGAACCGTATGATTCTATTAATGGGAAATTCTACAATAGGCAAAACTAACCCATAGTGATGATATCAGAACAGTGGTTTCCTTGTAGGAAAGAGGCAAGAGGAATCTTTCTGGGTAATGGATGTGTTCTCTATGTTCATGTGGGTATAGGGTTACATGCATACTTTGTCTAAACTCACCTAACTGAACATTAAGAGTTATTGCATTTACTGTATATAATTATAGCTTAATAAAAAATTAAAAAGAAAAAGGTGATGATTATAATGCACTGAATATTTTTTTTTAAATCCATGAGTACAACATAAGTGATCAAGAATGAGAGGGAGTGGCAGATAGAGAAAGAGAGTAGGAAGGAGAAGCAAAAGCTCTTTTCATGCAAGGGTATTAGATAGTAATGTTTCAGACAAGGTTTATCAAAGGATGCTGAATGTATCAGCAAAATTTTAGAAAGGAAAATCATACTGTTTTAGGGTATAAGTCCATGGATTATTAAAATAGTAACACAAGAAACTAAAAGTACCTTTTCAAAGCGGAAGTCCAGCAGTCATTACCTTAACAAATGGTCAAGCATGGCTTTGTGGCTGGCAGCACAGCCAGACTGAGATGAGGTGATGCAGTGGGAAGTATAAAATATTACCTACATCATGTTCATGACAGAAATGGTCACACTGGATAGAAGCACAAAGAAATGCCAGATGATTCAGATCTTTCTTGACCTCTAATCTAGCCTAGACACTTATTCAAAGATCCCACATCATGTGAAATAGAGGGACTAGATGAGACTGTTGCAGATTAGTGGAAGCTAAAGATATAAAACGATGTGTGCATCTTGACTGGAACCTGGATATTTTAAAAATCTAGGTGACATTTTTGAGGAGTGATTGGGGGAATACAACTATAAACTATATGTTAGATAAAATTTTGAACAAAGGTTGATTTTGTTAGGTGTGGTATGGTAAGCAGAATAATTGCCCTTCAAAAATATTCACACTGAAGTTGCAGAAAACTATGACTATGTTATTTTAAATAGAAAAGTAAATTTACAGATGTGATTAAAGTTAAGAACCTAGAGATAGGGAGATTATCCTGAGTTATTTGGTATATTAAATCTAATTATATGGTCCTTAAAAGTAGAGACCTTTTCTTGGTTGTGTTCAGGAAATGAGATGTTATCTTGGAAAAAGGGTCAGAGAAATTAAAGATGGAAGCAGACCAAAGAATTAGGCTGGATGCTGGAAAGTGGAAAGCTAAGGAAATACATTCCTTCTGCATACTCCAGAAAGAAATCCAACACCTCAGACGCCTTGATTGTAGCCTACTGAGACTTGTATGCTACATTTCTCAATCACGAAAGTATAAAATAACAAATCTGTGTTGTTTTAAGCCACTATGTTTATGGTAATTTGTTAGAGTAGCAACATAAAAGTAGTATTTATGGCCAAGATGTGGCTAAGATGTGGTCTTTTTTCTTGGGAGATCTATGTTAACTGTTTAAGAGTGAAAAGTCAGGGCTGGAGATTTAGCTCAATGGTATAAGTGTCTTGCTTGGCAAGTGTAAGGTCATGAGTTCAATCCCCAGTACCAAAAAACAAAACAAAACAAAACAAAACACCCAACCAAACAAACAAAAACCCAGTGAAAAGTCATTACATCTATAGTCTACTTTTGGATGGTCTGGCAAGTGGGAAGACTGGGTATATGTATTTGGAGACAGTAGAGTGGGTATGGCAAGATGTGACTATCATATCTAAGGCAGTGTATGATGTATGCATTGTACTGTTATTTCAGCATTTTTGTGGGTTTTGAAATTTTCAAATTTCAAAAGGAAAAAAAAACAGGATTAAGCTCAGGAAAAAAAGTCAGAAATGAGAAACAGAAGAGCAATTAATGGGCTTTTATAAATTGCTATCTCTTCTACCTCTATCTAGAATTGTTCCTAGGCTGCAAGCAGTCTCCTGGGAATCACTTCCTACAGAGATCCCTTAACAGTGCTCTTTAAGTTTCTAACCAGTGTGTTGATTTTTTGGAAATGAATGTTTTGCACAAGGTATAATATAACATGAATTATAAAAAATTAATGCACCAATTCAAAATCTTAGACAGTATTACTAAAGCAATCAGAGCTCTTGCAAATTCTTTCTGACCTTCTGCTTTCAGATCCAGAGATATAAAACATAGAATGATAATTATGTTCTGCTATGTTTAATCCAGGAATGCATAAATGCACTTATTTTTGACAGTTTTTTTCTCTTTGTACCAGTATTTTGGACTTTCGCTCTTATTTATGAGCAAAGAAAAATTATTGTGTACAACTGAACCTTTTCTAGAAGAAAAAGGCTAAAGTTGCCAGATTACAGCAGAAAAAGGTCTAGAAATTAAATTGCCAGTTCCATTCTACCAAAGGTCACTTTCCACAATGTGGGCTCCCTATCTAAAACAAAGTCACAAAAGCGTCATCCCGATAGCACTGAGTTGGTAGCCAAAAACCAGGGTTCTACTAGTTAGTTTTCAATTAGAGACCACTATTTTAATCACAGGTCAACATAGATTACTGTAAAGTAAGTTCAGATGCATTATGGGAGATTTATTGTTCTAAAAGAAAATCTGTTCCTGTTTGATTCAGACCTGAATAATACATATGAAAAGAAATTCTATGAAATGTTCCTATAACTACACTTTTAATTTAAACTGCTATTTTATTTCCTAGTGCTACCACTTTAGTTCTTTTTAATATTAAGAATACTGTATATTCCATACAGTAAAGTTTTACTCTTTATTGACTTCCAATTACTAATTTACAATATAGGTCAGATCTTAGGTAAACAGTTAAATATTTGTACTATGTACTTGAAAATTCCTATGCTATCCTTTCTTTTAACACCATTATCTATATAACAATTTGTACATTAATACAAACATACATGCATTCAGTAAGTGTTTACTGAACAACTACTATCCTCATTCATTCTATGCTTGTCATTTAACACTAAAATTCTAGAAGACTGACATTCATTAGGCATTCTACTCATCAGCACTACACCATTGGTATCACTGTTGCATCCTGATTTGATCTGAGAACTTGATAGATTGGAAACTTATCCGCTTTCAAGACTAATTCTTTTCTGGAAGCTTCCTTAGAAAATAGTAATCACTGAAGAATTATCCAAATCTTCTAATAAAACTTCTCTATAATTGAAGGTTGTTTTTCTGAGACATCAAATAAATGACAAGCATTTGCAAAGACATGACCTAAATGTAAACATCCTAAAACATGAACCTGTATAGTAACTAAAACTAGGAAAAATTACACTGAAAGTTCGACAAAATGGTCAGAATACACTAGGAGTATTCATTATACATGGAGTTCTAGTCTATTCCAAATTATATATGCAACACAAAAACATAACTTGATTGGGCCTTAAATACAACAGAATATGCTAGTTAAAACAAACACTGGTGTGTGTGTGTATGCGTGTACATACACACAATAATTAGTTTTAAAAATAGTACATAACTCTGTAAGTTCTTGACGCACAGGCTGTGTTAGCAGATGAAGAGATGGTGGTGCACATAGAATCAGTATCAGAGTAGAGCAGGAACCCAGGGCTCAGTCTCAGGGGTTTTTTTCATGTTTCACATGGTACTCTTTATTAGGAATAAGTTGATGAATACACTGACATATTCATGGATGAAAAGAGTAAAAAATTCCTTCAAAATTGATGCTGGTAACAATAAGTAAAATGCTAAAATTGTGAAGGCAGCATATTACTTACAGACTGAAGGTTCCAGCTAAAAATTATGGTATACAGACCCAACTTGGAATAAAGCTGTATTGACATGATCTGTTAGGTTGGGGTGGTGGATGCATCTTTTAAAGATAAGTCACTCAAAGAAGCTTAGCCAAAACATTCCCATTATAGATGATGTAAAGCAGCACTAGACACAAACACTTAAGTACAAGGTGTTTCTTCAGTTCTTTTGACTTCTTGGAGGCATATATTTTTCTATCAGGAGTAACAGTGAGTTATACATTCATTCAAATAGCAATACTTTATCATCTGAAACATGTTTTAAGCTGATTATCTTAAAAGATAATCAGTATAGGATTAAAGTAATAATCACATTATAAATTGAACATATGCATAATGTATTAAAAATTTGGAAGTCAAATTTATAAAGCATTGGACACTTTCCTCTGAGGATTCCATATTATTGACTACCTCTAATCGTCATACAGTCCTTTTGAAGAATCTGTTCATAGCAGAAACGATAAGTGATCACAAGCAAGAATAACTAAGTATAGATCTTTAAGGTAGCTCTCTTAGAACAGAGAAGAGATAAGGAATTAAGTGGGGGCATTAGGAGAAAGAAACACACAAAAAAGATGGAAACTTTGGCCGCAAAGTGAGACACTATGGAAACAAGTAAATGTGTTGAATAAAACTGGTAGAAAACTGGAGATGAATTAAGATTTTTTTTTCAGGGATAAAAATTTTAGAATGCTTGTTTTAGTGAAGAAATAGTGAACTGGTGGTAGATAATTAACAGGGATTGAGTATGTATGAGATATTTTAAAGCAAGTAAAATTTTTAAATCAAAGTAATAATTACCTATGCTAAATAACCTATACTGATGAATGCTTCATACCCAGTCCTATTCTTTGCTGGCTTCAGCCTTGTGTCCCAGAAAAAAAATGACATGCAATGTTTTTTTTAAAATTACATTCTCTAAAATTTTTTAATGATTATATCTATCTTATTAAACAACCTGTTAAAAATGCTATGTATGAATATATTAATTTTAGACTTTTTATTTTGACATGTTGTTCAACAGATGGGTGAAGATTTAGCTTACTTGTATACCTTCCTTTTAGCCCCAATTACATCCCTTCACCTTCCTATGGTACTTCTCCTATGGATTTTAATTTTTCTATGGTTTGTGTCTTCACATGTTTACATACACTTTTATCTCTGTCAGCACCATTTGCCTCATTTGTGTGACTTCCTCAGATTGTACCATCCTAGCCCAAGTGTTAGGAGGGTGATTTGCAGGATAAGACAAGGTTTCTGGGAAGGGATGTTGCAGGAACTGCTTCCTGAGTTCTGTCTTAAAAACTGAGCTGGGAAGGTACAGGAGATAAACTGGGATTATTAGAGGGTGTTCTAGAAAAGAGGAGTGGCCATGGCAGGCAGAAGGATAAGGGATTGTGGTGGACTAGGAATCTGAGAGCATTCAATAGGGAAATAAAACAGATGTGAACAGTCAAGGATTTTTCATCCTGTGATAGAGAACTTCAGACTGCAGCAGAGGCACAGCTGGGAATAGCCTACAGCAGGCGCAGGACTTCGCAGCAGTGGTTCTCGAAGTCTCACTGCTTGGCCTAGTCCTGTTCACTACCCATTACAAGTGTAACAGGCTTCATTATAGGTGTGCTGCTCATCACCATAATGGTACAGATAATGACTGTCAACTCGAAGGATGCCAGAATAAGAAATACGGCAATTTTTTATCAAGACTCTAAAGGCGAAAAAGAGAAATGGGATTAAATGTAAACCTAGATAAAATTACTGAATTCTAAGCTGTCAACATAAAAATAAAATGCAAATGAAATATTATTGACTCTTTAGTAACATGAATGGATCATGCTCCAATAGCTGTCTAGTAATACATCATTGATGCCACTCATAAAGGAGACTTGAAGTTTGGGGTGTTTGTTATTGCTTTACATTTATTGCCAATGTTCAGCTAACAAGAGTCACATTATTTTGGAATAATAACATATTAACTCAATCATCTTTTAAAAAAATTAATTCAGTCATCTTGAACACTAGTATGTTTGTAGCTGAGCTTTCATGGCCTAAATGTTTTATTTAATTTTGAGATTTAAATCTGCTTCTTATTCTGACTTGCCTCACAATGACTCACCTCCATCCATGACCTTTAACTTGTTTAATTGAGGAAAGGAAAAGGAATATTTTAGCAAAGTACTTTCTACCCTCATACTTATTTAATATATTCCTGTTTTCTGATTCATCTTTCCTTTTATAATTACATTTTAAAAGTTATATTAAGCATCTAGAGATAGTGAAATAAGTGTCTCCATTCTAATGAAAGTTTTGCTCAAGATAGCTGGAGTCTTTCTCCTCCTCCATCACCTCTTTCATTTGCCCTTCTAAATTTATCTGAAGATTCTTCAATCATTGTAGTTAAATGGACTGTTTTAACAGCTGTTGCTTATATTATGTTGAAAACTTTTGAAATATCTAAGTGGAATTTTTTGGAAATTATTTATGTTATTTACATTTATTTCATAATTCCATAAAATAACAAAAATCTATCTTAATGAACAAACATATCACTCACTTAATTCTCTAGAAAAATTTTAAAAACTATCCTCTAAATATCTCAATAAATAAAAATAGCTAAAAATCTCAAGTCTTTTCTTTGTGGAAGACTGTATCATCTCCATTTAAGACCTACATAATTTGTTTAATAACAGTTTTATATTTCATCACCTTTGTGGTCTTCCTTCCCTTTTCAACAATGGTTATGCCTATTTTTTCTGCTTTGATTAGGCAAGTCAAAGAAAACAAAAGTAATAGTCTTGGTTTCAATAAATGTAGGTGGATATATGCTTTTTAATAGCTGTTATTGGAAAAGAAAGACTCACACAAATACAGTACATTAACACCACAAATATCTATAATGGCAAACAAAATCTGCAGTCAAAGTGCCTACACAATAAATGTCTGACATTAGCAGAAAATGATTTAATTATCATGGAAAATTATGATGACCAATGCACATGAAAGAATAACTAAAAATTTGCAGAAATACACCTTCTAATCTACTTGTAGGCTGACAGACTACAGTGTGCTGGCTCTGGTAGTCACACTACCAAGGTTCAAGTTCTAGCTCTGTCCCTTAATGGCTGTATGAATTTGAGGAAGTTACTTACTTTCTTTGCACCTCGGTTTCCTCATTTGTTGAATGGGAATAATATTACTTGGAAACTGGTAATACTGTACAGTGCTAAGCAATGACAACTCTTACTGTTACAGTTGTTGAAACAGACTGCACAATCCATCGAGAGACTTAATTATTATTCATCTCTCAGCCTGCTATAGTTCAAGACTAATTTGTAGGTTTTATGTATTATTTGACCTTTATTACCTGAAAATTCTGGTTTTGGTCCTGCTAAACATACTTAAGACTTTTTAAAGCTGGATCTAGAGAAATGATACTGACTTCTTGAAATTCAGGGGCCATAAGTAAAATACTTAAAGGTTTTGGGAGACTCTTCTCCAATAGGCATAGCCTCCCTATTCTCTGTCTCCATTACCACCCGCAACACCTTCCTCTTCCTGTTAATTTTTTTCAAAAAGCAGAACTACCTTTTATCAGTCGATATGCTCAGTTCTCAATATATATAGCATGAACACACACACACACACACGCACACACACACAGGCAAAGACAATGGGCTGGACAGCCTGCTTTCAGCTTCCTTGGGAACAAAAGCGTATTTGCTATTTTTCTTTTTTCTGTTAATGCCCTTGCTTGACCTAGTTTTATCTCTTCTATTAAAAATTAAGCCTGGAAATAATACATTTTACTTCTTCGTTAAAAAAAGAAGAATAGAAAAGGGTCTCATTTAGTAATGAAGGGAACATAACCTTTATTCAATTCAAAGGGCACTAGATTCTATATTCATCTAGGCACCAAACAGCATTCTGCACTTTAAAAGATAATTATAGGAGGAAAGTGTGACTTTTAAGTCTTTTGAGCTTTTTGTTTTATGGTGCTCTAATGGGCTAAATCAAGGCTCTCTGTTAACTTTACCATGTTGGAATATAAATTAAACAGCATCTTCTCTTACATATTTATTTTAAGTTCTAATCTGGATTGAGGATATAACAGGTTAAGAGGAAAGAATCAATCATGTACAAAATAAAACAGATCTAAAATCATTTCTCTCCCATTAAAGCAAACATAATTTGCTTTTCAAACCATGTCTACATGCAAAAACAAACAAACAAACAAAAAACCGAACACCTAACAAATGTTTTGGGCTTAATGTTCAGTAAAAGAAATCAGGACATTATGATTAAATATACTAAAATTTGAAGGCAAGTATAACTACAGTGTGATTATAGAAGTCAAATCAGTGGATGTTTTGAGTGGAGAGTGAAGGCATTTGGGGGACATTAAAAAATTCTCTATTTTGATATGGGAGGTAGTCATATGGGTATAATCATATATTAAATTGAATAACATGCTTAAAATTACACTTTACTTCATAAAAATTGCACCAAAAATAAAAAATTATATATTTGTTTCTTCAAGCTTAAAATAGAAAATGATACAATTCAGTGAGCAAATCAAGAGTAAAAAAAGTCATAATCTTAGTTCTAACTTCTTTAAATCAAAAGAATGATTATCTCCCAAGTTGGAATAAGTTATCCTCACAAAAGTACTAGAACAATTATTAAATTAATAAATATGGTTTAAAAAGTAGACTTAAAGAGAAAGCATGGCATATGCTTATGGCAAAATAATAATAGTTATTCTGAAACAGTAGAGCTTTGTAGCCTGAATTTTTGTCTTGAGGTCAGTTTGATAGTTTCTACATGGGACTCCAATCAATCAATCAATCAACCAACCAATCAGTCAATCTCTCAATCACTTTTTACCTCTCTTGAAAAAAGTCATGAATATATTCTGCTATTATATCCACAAAAGTAATCTACATGAAGGGAAGTATGGAATACAGGAAAGGAAATATATATATATATATATAAATTTTTATATATATATATAAAATTTATATATATACAAATATATATATATATATATATATATATATATATATATATATATATATAAAATTTATTTTGTACTGAGGATCAAACTCATGACCTTGCACTTGCCAGGCAGGCACTTATGCCACTGAGCTAAATTCCAGGCCCAGGAAATAAAAATTTAAGATAGAAAATTTACTTCAGATGCTGGGGGATATACATTCAACAGAAAGTTTTGGAAGAAAACATCTTGTGACTTTTTCACAAGGTTTGTGACTTTTTGATTTCTTCATTAGGATACAAAGTGTATTTCCATAAAGTAAATAATTGGAATTATTACACTTTTTAAGTGTTACTTAGTAAAAAAAAAAAACATCAAGATAGGCAACCTATAAAAGGAAACTTATAAAAGATTAAAAGATTGATGTATCTATAACAATGGATTTTCAACCTAATACATAAAGAATTTAAAAATCACTAGGAAAAATTAAAAATAGACAAAGCATGTTATGAAAGAGGATACCCAAATAATCAAAAGTTGCTTAATTTCATCATTCATGACAGAAATGCATACCAAGGACAATGACATACCTCTACATATCTACTAGAATGGCTACAATTCAAAAGACGGAAAATGTCTAGTGTTAGTGAGATATAGAGCAACTGAAACTCTCATATAACACTGAAAAAGTATAAACTCTTCCAGCCACTTTGGAAAACTGACAGTGTGAACTAAAATTCAACATTTACATAGTATTACTCAGCAATGCTACTCCTTGCATAAACCTAACAGAATGCATATACATAGTTACTAAAAAAAATAGAATATTCATAGCCATACTACTTAAAATTGTTCCAAACTGAAAGCTATCTTGATGTTCATCTGTAGTACAATGAGTTAATCTATGTATATATATTTATACATAGATTATACACATAATACACATATATATGTAAATATATATACATACATGATAAAACATTTTAAAAAATTGGTATTGCATACAAACAGCAGAATACTTAGAATAATAACATATCTAAGGATGGATGAATCTTGCCAATGTAATCTGGAACATAAAAGCCAGTCATAAAAGAATATATAATTGTGTGATTCTATGAAGTCCAAAAACATACAATCCAGCTATATTTTCCCAGAAGAACTGAAAACATCATGTCACAGTAATATATGTGCACCCATGTTTATTACAGCAAAATTTTTAATAGCTAACTCTTGGAAACAACCTAAATGACCATCCACTGAGGAATGGATAAAAAAGATGTGGTATTTTTATACAATGGAATATTATTCAACTCTAAAGAAGGATAATCTTGAGGATTTTATAGGTAAATGGAAGCAATTTGAGACCATACTCATAAGTGAAATAAATCAAATTCACATGTGTAAATATTGTATTGTCTCCCTAGTGTAGAAAAAAACCTGAAAGAGTAATAAGATCCAAAATGTACAATAGATATTGTGAAAACGAAAGGTAAAGAAATTGCTCAAAAGGAAAGAACCAGTGGGATAGGGGAAAGGAGAAAAAGAAGAAGGGAAAAGATTATATGTATATAGGTATACAAATATACAAGATAGGTAACTATAGGATTAATCTCTTTAAGTTCAAAAAGAACACTTCATGCTCTCACTGTTGGATCATTTTTTTCATGCCTAAATTTTGTAACTTGAACAACTGCTTCTTTTTTAAAAAAAATTTTATTTTAAAGAGAATAAAACAAAAGAGGGCAGTACAGAGCAGATCAGAACAGGACAACATAAGCAACACAGTACTTTACATTAAGACAACCGGACATCAACAGTAGCTATCACAATATCTCTTTCTCTGCTATAGTTGAGCATAGTTTCAAATACAATAATATCAAACCTAACAAAATAGTATAAAGCCGTTCAAGGAGTGAAAGAATTACAGGGCTTTCTCAACCGAATAACAAAGAATGATCAATGAGTACTATAATATCTCAGTTTTGATAAAAAAATTTTGTTTAAACTATCACACATACTCAAATCCCAATAAGACACAATGTGATAGATAGAACCAATGGTAGTAGAAGAATAGAAGCATGGAAGACTTCTAAGAAGGATGATATTAAATCAGCAATAGCTGTCATAATGTTTTGTTTTCTTCAAAACAGCTTGAACAACTGCTTCTAAGATAACAACATGCAATATACCAACCAGTATTAATTTCCTACTTTTTTCGAAATTCTGTATATTTCTATTTTTGTTTTATTTTAAAAAAAGAAATATTAAGGGAAATTCTTCAGAGAGAAGGAAAATGAACAGGACATAAATGTGAATATATGGTAATAAAGAATTTGCAACAGAGATGGAATAAATAAAAGTAAAAATGAAACTCTTTTACCCTTAATTTATAGTTGTTCAAAATAATGACAACATTTTATCCAGTAATTATGGGTTATGGGTGAATGAAGTGAAATGGTAACAATATTATAAGCATTAGAAGGGGATGGTACAGTTTTAGAAGAAAATGCCCTTTGGATTGGTTGTAGAATTATTTATCTATTATTCTCATCTACAAAAGAGAGACAAATCTCAATTCAAGTAAAATATGGTCTTTTATTTCTTTTATTACTTTTCTGGCTTTTGCTTCTTTAAAGTGATTTTACTGTATTTTATTTCATTTTGAATCATTTATTCATTCACTTAGAGAAGCAAAAGTTAATAAGAATGAAGCTGATTTTGATGTGAAAATTCATTACTATCATCATTTTTTTCTACTTTTTGCAGTTCTAAGACAACAGAGGTGAAAATGTTTCACTATTCCAAGCCAGTCACATGGAAATGAAGAGCTTCATCAAATTCAATGACTAAGTAAATAATTTAAATTATACAAAGTTAAATTGTAGTTAAAAAGTTGAAAGGACAGAGTTCTTAGTTTTGTCAAAACAAGTAGAAAACTATCAGAGATAATATAACATTTGTGAACAAAGTTGAAAGGCACACTGGGAAATCTCAACTAACAATAGTCTGATAAAAGGAACGACTTAAGAACAATGGTAACACACTGTATAAACAAGCAGCTTCTCTTGGTGTCATGTTTGTAGAGTGCAGGGTCAATACATCTTTGATGACAAAATGAGTGAACAAATGAATTGTGTTCTCCCGAGGGGAAGAATGACCTATAAATTAAATGATATTTTACCTTGATGTAGCAATGCTCCAAATTTAATTCACTCCAATTCCTTTCTTATAAAGTTTTGAATTCAATGCAAATTTGCATGAGAAATGAGGTGAGACAGGATGGCAACAGATTTTACTAACTTCATGCTATGAGAGCTTGATCTTTAGAACCAGCCAAATTTCATGTTAAAAAAACCAGTAGCTAAACATATAAGCCTTTTCTCTCTAGTTCGGTACAATGTATAAAATAGACCTTTACCTTATGAAATCTTCTTCTTCTTCTCTCTTTGGCCTTAGTTGTTTGGGCTGAGCCATATTAATCCAGTTTGGTAATGATTTCAAGAGTCTGCTGATATCGTCATCTTTTGCCCAAGATGCACTGATGACAAGTTTTTCTTCTGACTGGACAATGCCCCTAAAAATAGTAAACAGGACAGACTTAGAATAATGCCTGATACTTAGTTAGCATTTTTTACAAGAAAAAGGTATCACTTCCATCTCCTTTATTAACATAATCCATTATCTGGCTTGAAAGTAGTGACGTCCATGAGTAAGTCACATCACTGGAGAACAGTATTTGTATATTTCATTTTCAGTTTTTTATTGTTGAGTAATCATGAAAGTTGCTAAAACTAATTAGTCTCTCTTTTGTTAGTCAATCCCTTAAATGAACATGTATGATAGGTTTTTGGGAAGTCTTTCAAAAAAATGGTCAATAAATATGAAGTCAGGTAATCATTTTAAAATTCTGTTACATGACAACATAAATGGTACCTATGGTGACAGAGGTGCTACAAAAGGTTGTTCTCTGACTCTGGTTTAAATTATCAATTAGTTCTATCTACAGATATTTTCTGAACTGTAGCTATGTCTCTACTCAAAGCAAATCTACCAGTACAAAGAAATCCTCTGCCACAAATGTCAGTCAGAAAGTCTTTGATTATGGCTCTCTCCAGTGGGCTTTGGGCAGTCATCTAGAGCTGACAGGCTTCAAGTCCCTTAATCGGGCCCATGGGTTTACTATTTACACTGTTCTTACCTGAATGTATGTGTAAATTCACCTTACATGTTCAATTCCAGTTTGATTATCATTAAAAATTTATGTCTTCAATATTTCCATCACTATAAATGATTTCAATGGTCTAAAAAATTTTCATCAGCAATTCAAGTGACATAAATGACATTTATTTATGAAGGGAATATTAATTCGCTTCAGACAACCAAGACTCCAGGAGGTTTCTGCTATTGCAGACACAGTCAGTAGTACCTTTGAGTATGAGGGTCATAGTGAGATGCACTGGGAATTTTTAAATAAATATATACTATATATATAGTATATATAGTATATATAGTATATATAGTATATATAGTATATATAGTATATATACTATATATACTATATATACTATATATACTATATATACTATATATACTATATATATTATATATATTATATATATTATATATATTATATATATTATATATATATAATAAAAACTGCTTGACTCTATAGACAATTTAATATTTATAGAGATGTTGAAGCCTACACACATTGACTCAGCATAGTTCAACTGCATATAACATAGTTTCATATCATAAGGTAAAATATTGCCCTGATATTCTTAGGTTAAGCTACAATAAATAAGGGAACCATGGATAATTTCTAGGATTTTTCTAAGTCAATAAAAGCAAATGTTTTCTAATTGTAATGATAGTTTCAAAAATAAAAATTTGACTATCAAAATGTTTTCCTTCTATTCCGTCAAATTACTCTCAGTGGTATCTTCAGTCCCTGTCTCACTTGTTATTTCTTGTATATTTTTTGTGATATTTATGGATTAATCTAATGACAGAACTTTTACAGCACCATAGTCGCATTTATGGGTCTAAACTTACAGAATGGTATCACCGCAAATGTCTGATAGCTCTTTGAGGGGGGACCCTCAATGTTCTTTGGCATTCTTTTTATGTGTCTCTCATCAGCTTCCTCTGCCTATTTCCCTTAGAGGTTATTTTTTAAAAGATGCTATTTTGGTATCTCCTCATTGCTTATCCTCCATATCCTTGATAAGTGACAGAGAAAAGAAAGGATCTATTACACATTTTTACATATTCTGTCTCTCACTTTCAACTTCCCACTTCCATTCAAATCTGTTTCATCCTTATTCATTTCTAGCAATCTTCAATTATTCCTTTTTTCCTGAATTTTTAGTATTTTTCTCTGCAATATTTCTATAATTCCTTGTCAATTTTCAAATGAGCAAATGATTCTTTTCCTTTTATCTAATATTCCTTTTTACCAACACTCTTCTTGCCCATTCAAAAACATTCATTAATGAGTAGCCTAAGAATCTAGAGTTTTCTAGTCCCTTTTATAACTTCTGCAAAAAAGATATCTCCTGCCCTGTCATGCTGATATTAAAAATGCCAGTCCCTATTTGACTTCTAGATATGCTCTGATACCTCTGTAGGCCTTTCAACTTTAACATTTGCTTGTTCCTATTGTGTTTAATTCCTCTTTCATTTATACCATCTAGTGAATTTTCTGTTTCCTTTTGATTTTGGTTACCTATATGATATATTTCTACAGTTAAAAAATTTTATCCAACTTGCATTTGATAGTCACAAAAGGGCTTTGTACATCTATGTACTCCACACTTTTTTTTTACAAGTTAAAAATTCAGCTTGAAACCAACTGCAATAAGAGTTACACAACCAGCATTTTGGTGATGTTGCTCCATCAACCCATGAATATGTTTTATTTTTCACATTCTTTAACTATTATGAAACATCTGATATTTTTGCTTGGTGTTTCCTTAACATTTCATTCATTTGTTTCCACAACTATTTCCTCTGGATTCTTTTCCTGCCATCCTAGCTCTCTAATTATACGCAAACTGATGATTCTCTTCCTGTGCA
This sequence comes from Dolichotis patagonum, assembly GCA_004027295.1. NCBI lineage: Eukaryota > Metazoa > Chordata > Mammalia > Rodentia > Caviidae > Dolichotis > Dolichotis patagonum. The sequence goes on from PVJX010001278.1 coordinate 48,687, forward strand.
CATACTTAAATGCTGTGTTCTATAGGATTTCGCATTTCTTACTTCATTAATCTCAACTTCTTCCCAAACTTGACCCATCTACATTCTGATGATTCTTAAATTAGTATTTCCAGGGCAGCCCACTCTTCTAACTCTTGGAGAATGCATCTCCAGAGGTTTATTTGAAAACTCTATAGTCTCATCATCATTTGAAATTAAAATGTCAAAAGGAATTTGTGTATTTTCTACCTCTCTCCCACTAAACACCTGGCCAAGGCATCCTGCTATCTGAGTCAGAAACAGAGTCATCCTAATCACCTACAGTTACCACATCCTCTCAATTCCACCTCCTTAAAACCTCATAAATCTGTTATTTCCTGTTCTAGTTCATTGCCATTAATGTGTATTTATATCCTCCTCATTCCTTAGTTGGACTTGGCAATACTTTGTAACTGGGCTTCTTGCCTAGAGCTACAAGACCATCAGTTCAACTCACCACACTAGTCAGAAGAGTCAGGCTTGTAAGCTACAAATACAATCATGTTAATGCCTTTCTTAGAACTCTTTGGTGACATGTAATTCTGTGTAAGAATAAGACAGGACATAGCAAGACATAAACGTCTGGCTTTTTAGCGTTACCTCCTACTATAGCTTTTTCCTCTTTTATCTCTGTTCACTACTGCAAGACAATGCTTTGTGCATGTTGGACATTCTATCCGTAATGAGTACTGCAAAGTCTTTTGAGTGGGATATACTGTTCCTAGCTTCTCTGTGTTGTCACAACCTAGAGAACCATTTTTTCTTTTTTTGTCTTCCATTTTGTTACTACTTATCAAGTATCATCTTGGCTCTTACTGCTGCTGAGTTATCTCTCTTTGTGCCCAATCATGCTTATATCAGTGGTTTTCAACTTTGCACATTAGAATCAGTTTGGGAAGCTGTTAAAAACAAAACAAACAAACAAACAAAAACAAAATAAAGAAACAACAACAACAACAACAAAATTAGATGTCCTGGCATATCTAAGACCAAGCAAATCAGAATCTCAGGGTGGTGGTCATGGAGAAGGCAATACACTTTTTTAGTTTCCTAAGTGATCCAAGAATACTGTCAGGTATGACAGCCCCTGCCTCACACATAGCTTTACTCTATTCTCACTGGTCTTGCTACACTTTTTTACAAGCTGGAATCCCAAACTAGATGAGTTCTCTGAGAGTGGAACTGATTTCTTATTAGTTTTTGTGTGCCCAGTACCTAGTAGAATGCCTGGTATTTGGAAGGTGTATGAGAATGCAAACAGAGATAAAAATAAACTGTCTTCACTGTTTGTGATGAAGAAAGAGAACAGAGAGAGGCAATAGGGTAAGGTAAGCGAAGGGACAGGATATAATCAAAGAATATTACATGCATACATGAAAATGTCACAATGAAACCCACTATTTTCTACAATTAATATGGACTGATAAAAAGGCTTCTTCAATTTTAGGAATCTAGATAACATTAAACAAAAACCATTTTAGTTGATTACCTTTTCTTTTTTGCATTAAATGACTCAGATGAGCTATTAAATCCTTTGGTATTGAACCAAATCACAGACCATTCTGTGCTTTTCTAAATTTAATACAAATCAAAATAATTAATACATTCAAGTTTGCTCCCTTTTGAAAAATACTTAGTAGAAAAAAATCCTGACTGAAAGCAAATGAGTCAAATAGTCATTGCTGAGAAATATTCCCCTTTCTAGGTGGTCTATTATTGGAAACTCATTTTCTCTGTAAAGAATTTGTTGGCTGTGGCATTACGCTCTCTTCCTTTGGAAAAGAATTGAGCAAAACCTTATTGTCCATGACTTTTATACTTACAGAAGTACACTTTCATTCTTACTACCTATGATTTCACAATTATCACTTTGTTTCATACAATGAGGCAGGAAGATCATATTCTGTGGATCAAATCTCTTCCTGTGTCCTGTAAGCTAAGAGGAGTGTTGACAGATTTAAATGGTTTATAAAAAAAAATCAAAAGAAAATAAAAATTTGTGAATAGGGAAATTAAAATTGAAATTTTAATATCAGTATCTAGAAAGAATTTTAGTTGAGTGGCCCAATTCCCTTTGGAGTCATATTTTAGTTAAATTCTGCTCCTCAGAGTTAGAAGTTTAAATTCAAGTCATTTTTTCCAGCATCTAAATCTTTGAGCCAGATACAGTTTGCTCCACGGTTCAGTGAACAATTTGGGACCTTGAATGTGAGATGGTGTTGTACACTTTGAAGACTACAAATTTCTGCCTTGGCATTTGATAGAAAAAAATGATAATTAACTTGGTGGGATACTATGTTAAAGATATCTGTATTATTTACTTAGGTATTTTGTAAACATTGGCTTAGTTAAAAAACGTTCAATATTATATGATTATCTAAAATTCATAGATTCCATTTTTAAAGGATAGTAATTCTAATTAAATACTTCCACATAATTTTCTTAAAAATAAAAATATTAATTCGTATTGGAATGGACACCAATACCCAAAACAATTCTGAATATTTCATTTGAAATACTGATCGATTAACATACAGTTATGCTAAAGGAATTTTTTTTTCATCTAAGTGGTAAAGTTTCCAACCTAACCAATTACCTGTGTCAGTTTATTATTATTATCAACAGCAGCAGCAGTAGCATTTTTAAGACAGAGTCTTCCTATGTAGTTCAGCCTAGCCTTGAACCCACTATGTAGCCCAGGCTGGATATACTTGAGGTGATCCTTCTGCCTCAGCCTCCTGTGTGGCAGAATTACAGGCAGGCATCACCATGCCTGGCTCCCTCATTAGTTTTGAATTTTGTGACAAACAAGGTCATATGGGTTACAAAATTTCTAGATATACCAAATCACCTCAGAGAAGGAGTATTACATTCCCAACAATTAAATACTGAGAGGAGTAAGGTTAGTCATTCCTACCAGAACCATAACCTACTAATTAATTCACAGTCCAATGGGTCACAGACAGAGCCATCGTTGTAACTATCTGTACCCAAGCAAGAAGAAAATAGGTGAAACAAGGTGATAAAGCCACCATGAGAAGACTCCACTCTCTAGACACACCTGAGTGGATTTCATTCAAAAACATCTGTTGGTGTCAACTGGCTCTGATGTGCATCACTTTTGGACACAGCTGGGGTGCTGAGTCTTTCATTAGTTAAACAATCAGGGGCTGGTGGGGCTAATTGGACTCACCAATTTGGTGACAGCCAGGGCATGCTGTTTCCTTTCCCAAAATGAGTCTTTTAGGCACTTCAAAAGCTAGGAGCTAAGCTAGATAAGTGAACCCTGGACAAGTCTGTTCCAAATTAAACTGCTGTAGTTCAATTTCCACTGCGGGTGACTGGGCCTGCAGCAAACCAAAGTGCAGTGCAATGTCCAGCAACATAAGTGATAAGGACAATTAAGCAAAGAAAGAGTCAGTATTATGCTACTGAGGAAAACAAAACAAAACAAAACAAAACAAAACAAAACAAAACACAAAGCCCAAAAATCTTTTGTAATGAAAAAGAATACCTACCTAAGAAAACAACAGAAAGACTGCAGATCATCTTTGATATCACATCTACTGCTGCTTCCACAGCTTTTATGATGCTGTGTATTTCTCCCCAGATGTTAAGAAACATTTGATAATGCTGGAGATGGTTCAAGGAAAGCAATTCAAGAGGACTAGAGGGAAGGGGAATATGGAATCTGAGAATTTAGAGAGTGTAACTCTTGGTGATAATAACAATCTTTTAAATAGACAAGTTCTCATACGGAAAGTTGTAAGCCCAAGTAGAAAAGAATTATACTATAGCACAAGAAGTAGACAAGGAATTAAGATAAGATCTGTCCCAGTTATCAAATATTCACATTTTTCTTATGAGAAGAAAATTTAAATACATTCTGTTTGAATATTCTTTTTTGTGTGTTTGAATATTTTCAAAATTTACATAAAAATATATTACATCAGGTAGCCTCCTGTCTAAACTTTCCATTCTTCCCACTGCATTTAGAATAAAATTCATATTTTCTGGTCCCAAGGCCCTTCATTAATAGCTCTTAATCCTGACTATCACTAAAACATCTAAAAAGCATTTAAAAATATATCAGTTTCTTATGGCCTAGACTAGTAGTTTTAAAGCTCCCATACTCGAGTGTAGCCAGAAAAGACCAAACTAATCTGACCTTCTTATCTCAGTATTCAATCTCTTTGCTCCTTGTTTTCCACGAAACTGGCTTGAATTCACATAAGCTCTATGCTGCTCTTACCTTGTATCTGCTCCTTATTCTGCTAGAAAGTTCTTTCCCATATCTTCACACAGCACCTTCTCATCCTTCATAATTGAGCTCAAACATTACCTCTTCAGTGAGGTCTTTCTTGGCGCCCCTCCCTACTCTGAGTCTTTTTAAATTTTTAAAATCACATCAATCAAAACTGACCAAATAAAACATATAAAAATTAAATTACAATACAATGGGATGAGTATCAGAACAGTTATAGAAAATAAATCATAAGAGCATATAACAAAAACTTACTTGCTAAATGTCCTGTATGAAACAGATCCTATATACCCTTTATAATGTCCACTTGTGTTTATTCAATATTTAATAAAAATGGCTCAGTGGTAGGTGAGCCAAGGAGAGAAAGGAGAACTCTGTTTTAACAGGCAGATCAGAAATCAACCTAGTACAAACTGGCCTATCACCATGGCTCTTCTAGCATTCACAGTTAGGCTGGCAAGGGCTGAAAGGGTAGGACAGCAACCTCTGGTTAGGCAGGAAAGCTGAAAGGCTTCATGAGCCACCAGAGACCTCGTGTCTAATTTCTGCTACTTAGTGCAATGGGGCCATAGGGATTTTCTTAAATGATCATGTCATCCTGCTCACCAAAACTTGTGATAATATTCTTTTACCCAATAGGAAAACTTTTCAAAACTCCCCTTTTCCACCCAACCACATGATTCACTCTAGTCACCTTCAATTCTCAATGTTTCTCCCATGCTATTCTGTGGCATGCTCATCCTATTCAATATGGCAGCATTTGTTCGTTCATTTGACAAATAGGCCAATGGCCAGGAAGGTGTTCAACTGTAGTTTCTGTCCAGCTGTAGTTTCAGTAACTACAAATACATCCATCCTACTCTTTCTTCAGGTTCCAGTATGAGTTCTAGCTCCTCTACTTAGAAGCAGTGAAACGCAAGCTTGGAGGATGGGTTTTATCTCACCCCTTGCAAATAATATGTGTGTATTTTATATCAATTGAGCCTCTAATAGTAGAGAAGAGTTTCTACTTGTATAGCCTACCAGGCCTAACAGTATGAGGGATTCACTAACAGCGTCTGCAAAGCAATTAATGAATTCATGTCAAATTAAAACAGAGAGAAACTTCAGCACACTATGACTTTTAATTGTGAAATTACTATTTGGGGGCACATACGCTACTGGCTTTATCTCAGGGCAAAAGAGGACCAGCAAAGAGGAGAAGCATTCAGCTTGGAAGTAGAGGAGTACAGGCCTAACTGCCTGATTGCTAATGCAGTGCAGAATTCAGAGTTGAGCTTTCCTCTAGGCTCCAAGGGGTGCGACCAGTTAAGGAAAGGAGGACATCTAGTCTTTGCTTCCCTTTTGGGAAATATCTAAAGGCTGTAATATGACATCATTTTATGGTAAAGTCCTTTTCTCCAGGGTCAGGTATGCACTGAGAGGTGACATGTGTTTGATTTTTCTTTAAACTGCCAATGCTTTCTTAGTGTCTCATGGTAAACTTGGAAAACAAACTGATTCTCAGCAGAGGGCATTGTGAGACTATGGATTTGATCACGTCTGTGAAAGATATCTGCTGAGAATCACACGGAGAAAATCAGATTGCAGCGTTTCCCTGCTCCCTTTCTCCTTCCCAAAGTTATAACATTTTGGATCATTTGAATTGTATATGGATTTCTATTTAAATCAGTCATTTGCTGGCAGCAAAACTAGAACATTTCCTGTTTTTCCTCTCACTGTAATCAGGATTTGGCTGTCCAAATTAGGACTGCCCTAATTACTCCTCAGCAGGTGCCAATCTGGGGGAGGGCAATAAATAGGAAGAGAGGAAGTAAGGACACTTCACATCTCTAGACTCACACAACAAAACACATTCTCCTAAACCTGAAAACTCTGATAGAGTTCCCTGGGGCCATGTGTTGAGCGTGAGCGGGTGCACACGTGTGACTGCTGCTGTATAACAAGCACAGAGATGACTTTTTAGTTACTCCTCCACCAGGCTTCACAGAATTACTTTTTCCACCCTACGTAAAGAAATCAACACAGGTCCATAATTCAGCAGCCAAGGCAAATTGGTCCTAGAAATCCTCCTGTATGTGAATAATCTGAGACAGGGTACTGTGAAGTGTACGACATTCCCGAGAGTTTGTTCAGGAGGAATGTCAAAGAGGTTCAGTCTGTCGGAGGACAGAATTAAGATATTCTTGATGGCACAACATGTCAAAAACTAAAATGGCTGTGTTCCAGAAGAAGCAGTACAATGGAGACACAAGTTTTTTGTTCTGACAAAATGGTACAACATAAATTACAGAGAAACAATTAAATTACTATTTGCAGCATAGATCACCACAGTAAACAAAAATAATCCTGTTCCTGCCTAAAATCAATCATTCTGCTTGTGCATTAGATGCCACCCCTACCTAGCTAACCCTGAACACAACTTCAGTGTTTCTCCCCTTTCTCTCCTACACCAACAATTTTCTCTCTTCCAATCTGTTTTCTTCAAAAGCAGATATACATTAATTTCTTCTATTTGAAAGAACACATCAAACAACAAAAAGCCCTTCATGTGACCTGAGGTCTCCAGGTATTATATCTGTTTCTCTTTGCAGTTAGACTCACGGTGAAAGTTTTTTCTATAATTACAATTTTCTATTCCCATTTTTTTTAAAGTCCAACTCTTCCGGTGTTTATCCCTACTACTCCACAGACACAGATCTTATGATAGTCACCAGTGATCACCAAGTTGTTGAATTTATCACTTAGTTCAACACCTTTCTCCATTCCTTTATTTGGCTTCCAGGATACCAAGTTCTCCTTACTTTCTACCTTACTTTCCTGGTTGTTGCTTCTTAGCATCTTTTGATGGTTTCTCTTCATTTCAGAAACTTCTGAAAGTCCACAGTCCTCTTCTGTGCCATGTATATAATTAATCCCATGGAGACTGCATGGCTTTAAATGTCGTTTACATATACTACATAGCTGGCAAATATCTTCTTCCAGGCTGCAGCTCTCTCCTTTTGATGATATATATATTCAACTGTCTATTACAGTACTCTCTATCTCTAGGTGGATGTATCATAGACACTCCAAATTTAAATGTTACTTTATCTGCCCCCAAACTTGGACTGTCTTGTATCTTAATAACTGGCAATTTCATATTTTCACTGAGCAAATAGAAAATCCCAAGAGTTGTTCAGGATTCTTATTTTTCCCTTCTCATATGCCATGTCTAAAATCTGGCAGAGAATTCTCTTGGCTATCACTTTAAAATCCATTCAGCATTCACCCTTTTGTCACCATCTCTGCTATTACCCACAGTGTGAGCTGTGTTCATTTCTCACCTGGACTAACACAGCAGCCCTTAATTGGCTGCTTTGCTTCCATCTTTGTCTCCCTACAGTATATGATCAACACTTGCATTTTAAAGGGTAATAAGCAAGTTCAAGCTGCTCCTAGGCACATTTGCTTCAGTGTCTCCCCATTTCACTCAAAGTAGAACTCAACATCTCTACACTGGTTCAGTTTTCTGTTTCCTCATGGCCATCCTCCAGTACTCACTTGACTCCGGCCATGCTGGCCGTCCTGCTGTTAAAGTGTCCTGTTGAGTACCAATTTACTGTCAGCCTTCTGAGGGGTACTTTTTTTGCAAGTATCTTATCTAACTCCTTCAATTTCTTCCAGCCTTCAAACCTCAACTCTACAGGGCCTTTTTGGGGCACTGTAATTAAAATTACAATCTCTATCTTCATGAACTATATACCTTCATTTTTTTCTGTATAGTATTTATCATATTTTAAAACTGTTTATGTTCATGTCCTATTTTTTTACCTTTCCTATCCCATCCTCAACAGACTAGAAGCCCCAGGAAAGTAGGTATTTGTTTACTGTTTTATCTATAAACTCTTACACTCCATATGGAATGGAATCCTAGACACCACATAAATGAACTGTTTTAAGGGTAGAGTGATCAACAGTGTCAGTAGTTACCTTGATCAAAGAATATTAATAAGTTTAGGAAGCTTATCTTGGGATACTGACATAAGGCATGGAATCACAGAACCACTGCTAATAATCATGGAGGTATTATAACACATAAGGATAAGTGCCTCAGAGCATATCCCTGAGTTTCATAAAAGGGAGGAAAATAAGAGAAAAACAAAAATTTAGAATGAGCGAAATTCTGAACAGAGTATTACTAATAGTTTGTGAACAGTTAGTGGTACCCACAAGGAACTAAGAAGGTTTCACAAAGAACAAGACACATGATTTTGTTCTTTTCTTAATGGGCTTAAATGAAGAAATGGTAAGTTTGAAATTTGGTTGTCTTGACTTAACTCCCACAGTTAATTTGGATTTTGTGCAATTTTTTTTTTTTTTTTTTTGGTACTGGGGATTGAACTCATAACCTTGTGCTTGCCAGGCAGATGCCTATGCTACTGAGCTAAATCCCTGGCCCCCACAGTTAATTTGAAAATTTCCCCAAATGAGAAATGAGCATTCTTTTTTTCTTTTCCTTTTTTTTCCGGTATGGGGAATTGAACTCAGGACATTGTGCTTGCCAGACAGGCACTTATGCTGCAGAGCTATATCCCCAGAGCATTCTTAAGAAATGGTTCAGCACAGAGAGCAGTGGGTCCTAAAAATAAAGGAAAGGGAGGATTCCCAAACTAATTCTAAAATTTTGCCCATAGATGGCTTGTAGATTTCTGCCTTGGGAGGATCTGAGGAGGAAGAATTATCTGCATTAAAAGAATAAGGAAGACATTTGAGAAAGGTTCTTATAGGAAAAATAATAAGAATAGGGGGCTGCAGTGAGTCGTGATAAAGACAACAGCAGCAGCAGCAGCATCAAAATAGCAATTATTTATTTTTTAGGGAGCATATTATTTTACCCCTATAATGCCTCTTGAATGGTCCCTTCCTTTCCATTTGCCTTGCTTCTATTCTACTTCAGGCATTTAATGACTTCTCATCTCTACCTCCTCAACTCCTGCTGCTCCTAGTTGACACAAAACTCAGAAAAATTCCCCTGGAGCTTGAGTCTGTACCTAATAGTCCTTGCTTACATTCCTTCAGCATTCCTACTATCTCTCCTTTGAAAAGGCCAAGTTCCTGGAGCCTGTCATTCCATATATTGCAGTTTGACCCCAGTCTTTCTTTCAGAAAACAAATGCAAACATTCCCTCATTTGTTCTTCCTTTCCCATTTCCCCTCACATTGCTGATATGTTCTGGTAACTTCCTTCCCCTTTTTAAGCTTCTAACTCCTTATTTTTCATAAAGCTTACATAGTTCATCTTCTTCCCTCAAACCTTTCCTCTCCTTTTCAGTAATTTCTTCTCCCAGGGCATGGCATCTTTACCCACCTTATCATATCTTCCGTCATAAATTATTGCTGAGAAAGCATATATTTTATTTCTTTGTCCTGTTGTTCCTTTTCTATCCTTTACCTTAAAAAAAAAAGCTTTAAAGGCAGAAACAGTGACTAATTTCTTCCTTTCACACACTCTGATTGTGTCTTGGAGGATGTCCAATAAATATCTGACAAATGCATGATGGTGTCTGTAACAGTAACTGGGTGTCACACTGGATCCAGTATGAGGCATGAAATGGTTCTGCTCTATACACTTTTAGAACAGTGGGCCTATTTGGGGTACTTCTTTTTAAAATAGACATTGCCAAGGAAATGAGCAATGGGATGGTTTGCAGACCAAAGATACAGCAGACACTGGGAATGTTTAGTATAGGGAAGAAAAACACACAATGGATCATAATTATCTTCACATGTTTGAGAGCTTTTCACACATAAGGATTAAAATGATTTGGAATCACGCTACAAAAACAGACTATATCTAATGGATAGTACAATATTATTTAAGAATAAGAAAATGCTTCTAGATAAGACCTTTTTAGCAATGGCCAGTCTTCTTTGTGAGTGCAGTGGTGCTATGATTTGAAGTAGAAGTATAGGTAATAACTCCCACTGCAAAGGTGAAAGATGTGGTCCCTAAGGTGGTACAATGAAGAAGTGCAGCCTTATGGACAGTCTGTATGGGCAGTCACTGAGAATGCTGAGGCAGGAAGTAAAACCAGGAGGAAAGATCATCCATAATGCATAAAGTGCAGAGATAGGAAATTTTAAAACTTCTGTGACAGTAAGAACACCAATTCTATAAAAATGGTCATCAGCAGAGTTCAGATTTTACAACCGTCTTTTTATAGTCAGGCAATGTAACATATCTACTATAATTAATATTCATTAATACCATGATTTGTAAGAATTATTGGACTCACATAACTAAATATAAGAAAAACAGGGCATGCCCTGCTTCTTTTAAAGCATTAAAATTTAATAAATGTTCAACATAAATATAAAAGTAAATTAAAAATGTAATGCTATTAAAAGGTAATTATTTAAAACTTTTATTAAGTCTTAAAATATTTTTATTACTTAAATCTTAATATTTAAAATGTTGTTCAGCTCTCATTTGGTGATATATTGGTACAACCACTTTAGAGTTTGATTTTGCGAAGCTGAAAATACAACTATTGCCCCGAAATTCCAATATTAGCAACTAGTCTAGGTTAGTGGTTTTCACAATTGTTATTTTATCCCATAAAATTAAAGAGAAAAACCTATATTCTTTTTTACACACTTATATGTTGATATTGCTGTGAAATACATGTTTTTCCAAAGTAAATAATAATAAATATTGACACTTTAAAAGCCTTATTTTAAATAGCTATAGAAGTATTGCATGATGTCACTTGTACACATAATCTAAGACAGTTAAATCCATGAAAACAGAGAGTAAATGATAATTACTAAGGCCAAGGAAGGGGTGAGATGAGATGAGAATACACTGGTCAAAGGGTAAAATGTTTTAGTTTAACATGAGAAACATGGTTTTGAGATCTACTGCACAGTCTGGTGATTATGGATAATACTAATGTATGTTTTAAAACTGCTTAGATATTATAAATATCTCACATCAAATACATAAAAAGATATATGAAGTGATAGGTTAACTAGCTTGATTTAATAATTCAATGATGTATTCATACACCAAAACATACTATACCTTATATATACAATTATCATTTGTCAGCTAAAAATTTAAAATTCCATCCAATGACCTATTAATATCACAGGGATTTTATACCTTCAGTTAGGTATTTAAAACATACATGAAAAGGCTCTTTAACAGAGTTTTTGTTTTTTCTCTGAATAAGTATTTCTATTTCATTTCTTCACTGAATTTTACCCTAAATCTTTTATTTTTGCTTAAAAGTATTTGATTAGCCCATTGTAATTTTCCACAAAAATATTTTCATAAATTTAAATCTAAAAAATGTAGTTTCTATTATCCTAAGAGTAAATTCTTATATTACTATTAAGATTATTCAATACATAATTGAGTATAACAATTATTAGTTACATGGATGATTTTAACCTAAATATAATACTTGGTGAAGAGTCACTGAACATAAAAAGTAAAATTTTCCAGAAGCCCATGTCGATGATATGGTTGGCTTACTTTTCTTTAGTTGGTCCATGTAACTGTTCATAAATATCAGTCACTACTGCAATGAAGGAGGATTATTGGCATTAATCTATATTTTATTATTCTGCTGGGTCAATATTCCCTAGAGATTTTTTCCTGGATCACTTTTAATGACTCATTATCTTACTACCCAATGTCTAAATTTCCAAGTTTTATTTTTTAAGATCCTTTGGTGGTTTGTCTTACTCTGCCTCATCAACATTACCTCCTACAAACTTTCACTAAAAGCCCTGTGCCAATCAAACTTTCTCGTCCTTGTCCACTCTGAATATGTGGTAACTCCCTTAGTGTCTACTCTCTTCCCTGTAGTACCTTTATATATTCTTCCATCCATAGGTATCATCTGTCCAGCATATATCTTCTACAAAATCATTTCTGGTTGCAGCTACATTTTCTTTCTCTTTCCCATGTTTTCTTCTTTTTGCCCTTAATAATCTGTACAAGTAGTACCTAATTACGTACTGTATTGTACCTTTCTAATCTTAATTATGTATCACATATAATTTAGCATGTTATTCTGCATTCTTTTCTTCTGTAATTGTTTCACATCTTGTCAACTAGATCATAACGTGTTCCCATTATTAGCTTTCTATGAGAAATGCTATGATCTTTTCCATAAGCGCAGAGATTCCTTTCTACAGGGAAAAGAAATCAGAGGTATAAATGATGGTTTTTCAAGTCTGTAACATTGCTTTTTCATCCACTAATGCTGAAAACAGGCATAACTGTCCTGTGACAATAGGCATACTAGAGATCGAACATCAGGAGAAACATATTTGTAAGAATGAAAAGAAATTCTTTAGAGATTATTACGAGTTTCAAATTGCTCTACTTCAAGGAACTTTCCATTCATAAGACTAACTATTCCAAGATCTGGAAATTTCCTTGAAGAACACAAATCTTACAATTTTAGGTTTTTATGAAATCAAGTCTGACTCCTCAGTTGTGCTACCCAACAGCAGACTGAAATATCTGTCTCTTCATCCCCTTTATTCCCTCTACTGGAAAGATTAAGGATCTAATAAACTATTTTGGTGGTGCACGTTCTCAATGGACCCTTTGATAAATTCAGGAATGACCCTTTTCCATCATGGTGGAAGGAGAAAATGAAGACATTATCAATAGTCAGAACTACTGCCGGGTTCTAAAATGACTTTGCTTAGCCACTAGAAGGCTCTACCTGTAAGCCGCAGAGCAGGTGTCCTTGTATTCCTGGAGCTTCACACACACCATGTTGAGGAACTGATCAGAATATGCACTCAAGTCATGCATCAGGTTCATGAGGTCTTGCACTGTCTTCTCCACAATGATTGTGCTCTGGAAACACGTGAAAAAGAGGGGACACAGAAGCTCATGAGATTTCTGCACCCAAGTAATGAGTAGGATGGAGGAAAGGATATCATAATTTAAGACAGTTGAGCTTTCCAGAGGATATAATATTTAAAAATAAGGAATAAAATTAACAAGAAAAATAGGTCTCTTACATAATGCTGATCTTCCAAAAACCTGAGAAAGTGTTTTCTCTGGAATGACCTAAGATTGGGATTTTCAAATTCAAACTGATTTCATGGAATTTTTCACATCTACTTGATTTTGTTTTCAAAGAAGGAAATGTACTGGGAGCCTGATTTATCACCCAGGTCCCTACTTGAGAGTGGGACTTATACTCAGCACAAAGAAAAATTTCAGAACTATCAATTTATTAAGAAAAAAAACATTTTTATTGAATCTTACAGTTTTTAGAATGTTTTCTCATACATAGCATATATTATCTCACTTGAGATTCACATAATAATCATGATTATCATGAACATTTATAGGGTTCTCTTAAGTGCAAGGTATAATGCTGGGTATTCTGCCTGATTAAGCTTACTGAATCTTCTCAACATTTCTACCTATTAGGCAGACATTATAATCACCTCTAGTTACAAATGAGTAATGAGGCTTAGAGACATGAAACACAGAAAGAGCTCCAGGCTTTGGTCTCTTCACCTCATCATTCTGCCACAGTAACATCCACACATAGCCCATTTTCTCCTGAGATTCTAGCATTTCATATTTGTGTCAGTCAACTTTCTGTTATTATCCCTAATAACTGAGATAATCAACTTACAAAGACAGAAGGTTTAGAGGTTTCAGCACATCATTTACTGGCCCCAATATTTTGGGTGTGTGGTAAAGCAGTGAATCCTGGCAGATGCTTGGTAGAGTAAAACTGCTTACTTCATAGCCAGATACAACAGAGATGGAGAGGGAGAGGTGGAGTTCCACAGTTTCCTTCAAGGACATGTATTCAATAGCTAGAAACCTCCCACTAGACCCCCAGCTCTTAAATATTCTACAACTTCTCAATAGCACCACTCTGGGGAACAAACCTTTAACATATGGACCATTGGAGAACATTACAGATTCAAACTATGGCCATATTATTGTCACCACTGTGGAAGCAAGGTCAAACAGACTCAGCCATATTTTAAAACTGAATAAAAGAACTATCTAAAGTGAAAAATAATAAGCTCATTTTCAACCTAGAGACAGTCTCAGCAACAAATCAGTGTTATATCTGAAAAGAGGCATATTCAATAAACTCTATATGTTTGATTAAGAAAACATTGAGGCATTTAAACCATTAGTTCCTGCTAATTTCAAAAGAAACAGAATTATACTGGAGTAAATATTAATCACATGCTTAGTAGTCTGGAATCCTTTGATAATAACAAGCATGTTGGATGTTTATTTCTATAGAATTATGTAGAAAGTAGTAAACTTAGCCATAAAAGCAAACATTCAAAGTATTTTTCTAGTCTGTCTGTCACCTACTAAGAAATCAGGTTATTTTTTACTGTACTTAAAGCCAGACTATAGGTTACAGGATTTTGGTTAATAATTTCTTTTTAAAAATAAAAACATAAAAGTATACAGCTTTATTCAACACAATTGAGGGTTAGTTTAACTTATGAGTTATATTTGCCTGCTTGATCAAGATTATTTGGTTGTAGAGGCATCTGTTTTTTTCCCTCTTCCCCTCCCTTGCTACTCCCAGAAAAATAACTAGATGAAAAGTAGGAAGGGGCAGTTATATTCTGTAAGACAAACCTCACAGGAAACCAAATTACAGTCTCAATAGAATCCCAACAAGTTCAACTTCCTTTTCTGTATTGATTTGAAGATTAAAGAACTGCAGCTTCACCCTGATCCATAATCCCATTCCTCTGTATTTATATGTGAGTGACAGGAATTGATTCTGCCCAGCTACACATCCCACACTAAGAATTTAAAATCCCCATCCTGATTCAGAAACAGGATATTTCACAACATGTGGACAGCAATTAATAAAGGACAACCATCCTAACAAAGTCTGTTTAAAACCTAAAACACTTCAGGGAAAATAAACATGGGGAGATTACTCCAATTGATAGGAAAAGGGGCCCAATTCTATTCTCAATTACACTATTGATACCATCTCTGAGGTAGTTTGAGAGCCCTTTTCTTTCTTAGGACTCACTTTAGTCCTCTAATAACCAAAGATAATTTGATTGCTTCTTTATTGGCACACATGATTCACGTATTCAATTTGTGCACTGGCACTTTGACACTAGCTGAATTACTGAGCCACTGTTCTTGAGTCACCACAGGTGTGTTTGGCCCTTCTGACCAGATTATTAACTTCTCAAGAGGGATCAACATCCTCCTTTTCTTAGTGTCTATCTCTTGCCTTTCCCTTTCGCTACTTGCTTGTAATTTCTCAGGAACTTCAGGAAAACACTGCTAATGAAAGAATGCTCATATGCAAAAATAAACCTCTTAATGTCTTGCATGTGAAGGATGTGGGATACATATGTCTGCATTAGGAAATCTCTGTGAGTGAAGTAGGTTTTCTCTGTTTTTCCTGCATTGCTTTTGGGTACCAGCAAAGTAATGATGCCATTTGGAGAGGAAAGGGTGACTGAAAACTCTGGTGTATACTTTACTTAGAGACTATGGTTTTGGGAGCAAACGGGAAGTATCAGCAGGGATGATTAGAATGGCATGCTTTAATTCTAATGGCTGTGCTCAATACAGTACCTATACGATGCTATATGATTACATACAATTTTCAAGCTATTTGGTTGGTTTACCTTGTCATGCTAGCACTCTGGATAATCAATCACTACACTGTCTTCAAGAAAAATGACACTGTGGCTTGCAAAATGATGGGAATTTGTATAGGAAAAAATGTTCTCATTTTTCAAGAATTTATAACAATTTCTAAACCAGTGGCTCTGGCAGATAAAAGTTGAAAATATTAAATTTCAAACTTATTTGATCTTTGTCCATCGCAAATAATTCCCTGAACTTTTGAGATTTTCCAATTGTTGAATATAAGGAATTCATAATAAGTAAACTCCAGATTTTATTCATTATGATTTCTATTAAACACATTAAAAATGAGTGAAATTTGTTTAGAAACAACTCAGTTGACATTTCTGACAACCTATTAGCAGGTAATAAAGTGTGGGTATGATAAAAAAAATAAAGGAAAAGAATGCCAGGACAGTTGATGCCATAAATAACTGCTACAAAAAATGAACCACTAAAGTAATACAATAGCTGTCTCCAGTAGCGAGTGGGTATATAAAAACCAGCTTGTTTGGTTCTGTGCTTCCCTGCTATGTGCAAGGCCCTAGACTTGATCTCCAGCCCTGCATAAACAAAAAGTAAGGGATAAGGATGACTGGATCTTTGACAAATAGTCCATTACTTGCCAGAATGGACCTCTGCAGCATAATACTAACAATATTAGTTGGAAAATGGGCTCCAAGCTCAAATAATGGTGAGTTAAAGAAAACAAAAGTTTTTTTTTTATTGGAAGTTTGAAAATCTTTAACATGGTTATGTCATTGTAAATCTTAATGTGGTAAATACACTGTTTACTTTCCATAACTATAGAAATTTAAAAAACAAAACCATTTTTTTCATAATTCATCCTTTTACATATATAGTCAAATAGTGTTTCTACCACATAGTTCTGACATATATGTTATAAAATCTTATCCCCAATGCAAGGGAATCATCAGACTATTAATAAAATATCAACTGTGGACATTCGTGCGTGGGATTTTCTTTTCAGAAATTTTACCTGCAGTGTCAGGAGGCATTCCTTCTCAATAGTGACCCAACACTCTAAGCCTAGTTAATTAAATTTAGGGACTGTAGGATTATAAGAAGAAGAGAACTGATGTATTGGAGTACTTACTGATTTCTGTTGACAATGAAACACTGACTGGTTTCTTGCAAAAGGAAGAAGGGGAGGCTTGAAGCTGTCCTTTATTCTTGAACTTTGTGTGGCAGGGTAGTGGAATTTCAGCTGCCTCTCCTCTGTTGAATGTGTCCTGCTTACGTTCAACATTATTTTTCCATCATTTGAGATTTAATATTGGGGGGAGGAGATGCCATCACTTTGATTAGCTTTGTTGGTGCTCCTTTTCTAGTACTATGCAGTGGGCTTTGAATTGGAAAAAATGTACCTTTCTTTTATTACCTGCTAGAGACTTCTTGCTGGGATGAACAGTGCTGTTTTTTAAATTCTTTTATACCAGAAATATTATTCTTAACTTTTGAGGGCTGTTTAGCACTTTCTGAGCTCACTGTTTACAACTGAATTTTTACACAGTGTGGAAGTGCAAAAATATACACCATGGAAATCTGCTTTACTTGTTCATCTGAGTATGGGGACCATGAAAGTGATGCAGAAGGCAGACCATTTCTTGCTGTTTCTGTTTCTGCTACAATGAAAAGTGCTAGTTGAGAAGCAGGGATTCCAGCCTTCTTTTTCTGGGCATAGGGTACACAGTTTGGGGATATGATAGGGTGAGTAGAGATATGCTCTGTTGGGATAGCAGGAAAAGGACATATGGCACAATATAGACCTAATCCAGAAAGCACATGAGCAGCACATCATGATATTTGGAATAATTAACATGTATGTCTTGAGAAATAAAAATTGTGAAATACATTTTAGTGACTGGCTTCAAGACAACAGAAAATCAAAACATTTCATTACTCTAATGTATTGATGTGCTTCTCTTAAATAATATGCAGTGAGTAGTTTATTAACAACTAGATAGAAATTAACCTTGACTTCTCTGTCATGTAGACATAAAATTTCTTGTAAGGTATTTCAATTATTCAGCTACAGTCACAATTACAAGCCTTCTAAATATTTGCATGAGCCTTTTTTCTTGGGGGGAAAAAGAGGTGAATCTTGGCTTCTGTTGTCAGCTTATAGTGTTCACTTATTCATTCAAATATTTCATACTTGGAATGAAATTCTTCTTTAGAATACTACTGTAATAAAATATGTACTGCATCAGCATTTTTCATTTAAAAAAAAGTAAGGATATAGAGCAAAGAGGAGGGATAGTGTAAGGGACTCTGACCTTTAAAAACAAACCAACCACTCACAAAATCTTCCAATGCAGAAGGAAGCACATGGGAGGGCTTATTCCATGTACCTGTGTTCCCTGGATCTTTACTTTCTGATGGCATATTTCTAAACATTCTCTTCCTGTTCAAATGCCTCAGTGCTTCTTATGCTCTACAACCTAGCATATACAGATTACAAAAAACCAACTCATTTCTTTCCTAAATATGAGTATATTCTTTTTAAAAATGTACTTTATAGAAGAGAAAAATTAATAACAAGCAGTATAAAAATTAAAAAGTACAAAAGGGAATAAATATGGATGAGTTTATAGAGACCATATGTGCTCAGATATAACCAAATTCTAATCCCTAGTGTTCTTGTTTGATCAAAGTAAAGTACCCAACAATCACTATTTCTTTTCTCTTATTTTGGAGATAAGTATAAATAAAGTTTATATTATAAATATTAATGTTAAAATTTGCTATCAGTCTATCATTCATCTGCCATTCAATTCAAAATTTACTAAGATGGATCCTATTTTGTTCACTATACAACACTGGGAATATACCAGTACAAGACAGACACACATATGCATGTACACACGTAGACACTCACATAGAGGGAGGAAAGGAAAGGGGAAGGAAGGAAGAGGAGAAGGGAAGGGGTGGGGCAGAGGGAGAGCAAGAGACAGATTTCCTCTCACTACGGTTTGTGTCTATATATCTCCCCATAACATTCCTTGTTGTTTTTACTGTCTTCCATTACCATGAAATTGCCCTTCTGCAATATGCCATGCTGCCTTGGAATTAGCTGATTATGGACTGAAATACCTACCAACTGTGAGCTAAATAAATCTGTCCTTTTTAACTTTGGGTGTCAGGTATTTTGTCTCAGTGATGAGAAAAAATTAAGACACAATTTGGTTCCAGATGTGGGCTTCTTGCTGTGACTATATCTAATCATGTGGTGCAAGAGCCTTTGGGAATGGTTTGTGGGGAGAGTTTGGAATGATTCAGAGACTGGCTTAAAAAGGAGAGCTGGAATGCCCTAGACTATACTGTATGGACAATTCTGGTCAGAGCTCAGAAGACCAGAAGGCTGACAGAAATTCTGCAGGTGAAGACCAGGCTTGGGAATTTTCTGTTGGGAAGAAGGTCTGCACTGGCTGTTGGACTTTAGACAATGTAAGTTATGGCTTGGTAGAAAGTTTGTCTGCATTTTTCTCATGTCCAGAAACTTTGCTGAGACTGAGATTAAGAGTGGCAGGCTAATTAATTATGCAGAAGAAATTTCAAGGCAGTCTAATGCTGCAGCTGTGGCATGCCTACTCTTGA
This sequence comes from Dolichotis patagonum, assembly GCA_004027295.1. Classification (NCBI taxonomy): domain Eukaryota; kingdom Metazoa; phylum Chordata; class Mammalia; order Rodentia; family Caviidae; genus Dolichotis; species Dolichotis patagonum. The sequence continues at coordinate 68,258 of PVJX010001278.1, forward strand.
GGGACTTTTGGACAGATTTATGTTGAGAGTCAAGACCAAGGAGCCCAGAAAAATAGTTTAAAACACTGTGAGTTTGACCAGAAAGGAAGTACCATTAAAGTTGTGAACTTCAAAGACAAAGAAGAGATCTTGATTGCTGAGAAGGACTGTGAGAACACACAATATGGCCTAAGGGCATCACAGGAAGCAGTAGGGCTCCAATTTTGCAGCTTCAAAATTGCAAAAGCGCATGACTTTCCTTTGAGAAGAAAGCCCCAGAGCACCATGTCCCAGAATGGCAGAAGCCTAGAGAATTTATTTCTCAAAATTGAGTTCAGAGTGTTCAGGGATCCAGGCACACACACACACACACACACACGCCTGATTAGTGCTCCAGCTGGCAGTGAACCTTGGCATGATCCACATAGTGCTGGTTTTAAATGCATGCAAAATTGAAGAGTGGTGGGGTCAAGAAGGCTTCCATGCAGATTTTAGAAGGATTAGGAAGTCAGTCAATGTGCTACTAAGAGGGTAGTGTGTGAAGCTGTGAGTGTGAAGCCAAAGAAATACTGGAGAATCCAGAGGTTTGTGGAAGCTGGGAATATGGATTATCTAAGGAAAACTGCAAAGAAGGAGCAGAGCAAGCCCAAGAAAGAAGCCACAGGAGCTACAACCACCAGAAGTGCCATAGGAGTGGAGCTACCCAAGCTCTTTGAAGTTCATGTCTTGACACAGATGGAAGCTGAACATGAAACTACAGGATTTAATGTTTGCCCCACTGAATTTTGAACTTGATTTTGTCCCATTCCTTTGTATTCCTGTTCCTAACTTTTAGAATGGAAAGGTTTACCTTGTGCCATTGAATGTTGAAAGAGTTTAACTTTCTTTTCATTTATACAGGAGCTCACAGCTAAAAGTTTGCCTTAAATCTCAGAAGACACTTTTGACTTGGACTTTTCAGCAATGCTGAAACTACTGGGACTTGAGCAATTCTTGGAGATGGACTAAATGCCATTTTTGTAAAGGTATATTCATGAGTCTTTGGGGGGCCAAGGCAGAATGTTATGGCTCAGCCAATCACAGGGATTTTTTTCAGAGGTGCTTGAATCTAGAGTTTGTGATTGCTTCATAGTGCAACGCTGGGATTAAGAGTGCTGGGATCAGGGGTGGGTGACTGCTGGATCAGTTCACTGATTGCCTTGGCACCACTCATATCCTGATAGATCCCATAGAATATAAGAGCCAGAAAGAGGTCTGTCTCTTACCCTCTCTTTTTGCCTTTTCTGCCATGAACTGTTGCCCCTCTGCCACGTGCCACCCTGCCTTGGATCCAGCAAATTATGGACTGAAACCTCTACAAACTGTGAGATAAATAACTCCTTCTCTTTTAACTTTGGGTGTAAGGTATTCTGTCTAAGCAATGGGAACAGAAATTAAGACATCTCTCCTCCTGGATAAATAAACAAATAAAAAAACAAAACAAGAGATTATGATGAAATATACCTTCGCAAGTCTAAGCACTTATATGCATTTTCTTATTTAACTCATCATAAAACTTATTTAATCATCTATAAAGTAGGTACTATTATCAACTTTTATCAACCCATTTTATAGTTGAGAAAACTAACGGATTAAGAGGTCAAAAAGTTATTTAAAGTCACACAAGTAGAAAGTAAGAGTTTAGGATTTGAACTCAAGCAGTCTGAATTCAGAGTCCATTTTCTAATCATTGTTTTTACTTTGAGTAAAAACACAACAGTGAGTGGCAAGTTAAATCACTACAGGTAGTTCAGTTTCTAGTGTTTGGTGTAGAACATCAAGGTGAATGAGGATGGTTTGTGGAACAAGGTTACTGTCCCCTTCAGAAAAGTTACAGTGGTTCAGCTGGTGAGACTAAAATCAGATTTACAGAAAGTTAGGAAAGGAGTATGTGGTAAGGAAGACAGACTCACATGAGATATCCTTGGAACAGTTTTGAGATAGTCACACTATAAAAAGAACGTATTGAAAGACTGTTAGGAAGGTAGAATGGATTAAGGACAGGAAATGAAGACTGTACCTTCAATGTGTAAGTAGGCTATCCTGTTTGACCACATTCTGGAGACACAGGCTGCTGGAATACCAGCAGCCAAGAGATTATTCATGGGCCCTTTAAGCCAGCAAGTGCTACTGTTTCTTCCCAGTTTCCTGAGATTTTAGTTAATTCACCTGGAATTGATACCTAAGACAAAAAAATCAGAAGGACATAGACCTGCCATCCAGAATCATAATAGTCCAAACTATCTTAAAACCTCTCTCTGAAATTGTATCTTAGCATAATTTTCCATGCCCTAACCACATTACCATAGTATTTTTTTTCTAGCAATCTTTTTCCTGTTCCTGAGAACTCTGAGTACTCAAGTCAGTATCCAAACAGATTGTGAGAAAGTGGAGCAGTCATTATCGTCCCTATTTTATAGCAAGTCTAACACTTAAAGCAGTTTCAAGGAACAAGTATATCACTTACAAAAGGTGTTCAAAGAATGCCAGAACATCAAGCTGCCCCCAAAGGTGGTTAGAAATGCCTTTTATTGCTTTAGATTTCTTAAATTCTCATACCATTCTGATTAGTTTCTGTCACTTCACAAAGCATTTGTAGTCATGGGAGCCCCTTTCTTGAAATAGTAATAATATTCAAGCATTTTGTGTGATTATTTTGTACATTTAAAGATTATATGTCCTCAGTCCTTCCCTTTAGAGGCAATAAACCCTAAATTTCACAGAGCAGATCCCCTCCCCCCATTTTTGCTAGCAAATGGAGGTTATTCAGCAGGAGACTCCAATGACCCGCAATGGGATATGATTCATTAGGGAAGAGCTACAAATATATAAATCAACATGTCAGAGAAGGAAGTACAGTTGGATCTGCTGGGAGATGCGTGCTACATACACATTTGTTCCACTCGGTGCAGGCTCACCTGTCTTTGGTGGCTCACATCATATAATAATCAATTATGCTGACAAGTTTCCCTACAAATTGTTTCAGCCTCAGTTATTCATGCACTTCAGAGGTGAGATGTGCAGCCCTCTAAGGAAGAGAACGAGCAGGGAGCCTGGCTTTCAGTAAAGTAGAACATATGGAACTGTTTGGGGGAGACAGTGTGCATGGAAGCATGCAAGCAAGCACACGCACAGGAAAATGTGTTCAAGGGTACAGATACAACACAGATATGCTTCATACTGGGAGCAGTGATAACATTTGACAACTAATGACTTTTAAAAAGTAGTTCTTGTTTGCAAAAATACTGGCAGTTGTAAACCCAGCATTCTCACTCATTCCAAGAATAAATTTAAGTGCTCTAAACAACCTTGCCATGCTGAGCAAAACAGAATGTACAGCAGGCAAAAATCAATAACTAGCCAGGAGCAGACCTGGGCTCCAAATATGGTTTTAACACTGACAGACTTGGGCATGTTGAGTAAATTACACTCGCTTTCTTCATTTGCAAGGGGTGTGATAATTATCCGGAATCGTAGTGACATCTCCAGCTTGCCTAACCCACCATAAAGTAAACTTAGGCTTTAGCTCATCTCCCCAAGTTTAGGACTTGAGGCAATCACACTTGTTCTTCCTAGATTTTAGTCATCACAGCACATTACTTGTGAGGAGATAGGCCAAAATGAGACTGGATATCCCCATGATGCATTCTGATGAACTAAAACTAAACTCCAGGGCATTCTGCCAAAGTTAGTGTGAAAGAAACAGTAAAAACAGTAATAGAACCACCTACAGTAAGCCCAGAGAGAAAGTTTTTTTTTTTTCCCCAAGTACAGGAATAGTTAGTGATTAAAAATCAGAATATTGAAGCATTGATGAATTTCCTTCTTAGAGAATCTCTTCACACAGGAAACACCTATGACTCTGGGAGGCATATGGCCAATACTTAGAACATTCATTATTTTCAGATTTTAGTATTTCAACAACCAGGAAAAAAAGTGGACCAACATAAAGCTGACTCTTTATTATACTTAGTATAGATACTTGAAATAAGACATAAAATAGATCACCTGCAGTACCACTGCTTTCAGAAAAATGCTATTTTTCAACACCAAAAATGGAAAGAAAATAATATCAGAAAAAAAAGTCAGTGCCTCCCAAGAATGTACAGTTGAAATTTTTGCTTGTGGTTGTGCATGTGCACGCACGCACACACACACACACACACACACATGCTACCTACTGACTCTACTGTATCCCTTTTCTATGAATCATATGCTGGACTGGCATATGATGGGAAGGCCTTTGGGGACCAAGCTCTAAGAGGTAACTGTTAGGTATCAGTAACAGTGAACATATGCATAAATATGCACATAAATATTATTTTAAAAGTTAGAGAAATAAAATATTTCTCATTTGTAATCATTTTATCTTTGGGTTAAGTATAACTTTTTTAAAGTATAAAATTAGCACTAAATTTAAAAGTATTATATGAAGTTGTTCAACAGTTTCTTACTGTGGCTAACTTAGAAGCCATGTTAAGAATATGAAGATATAATTTGGAAAGAAAACTAATGATTCATAGAATTACCAGTTCTCATGTAACTGAAAACAATAGAGCCTACTATAAAATATAGACAGTATTCAAATCATTTTAATGGTTTTTCATTTTTTTTCATTTAAACTCTCTGCTCCTTTTATCACTTAAGATTTTTAAAACTGAAAAGTAGAATGTCCCTGCTGCCCATTTTCTTTTATTGTTTTCCTTTTGTTCTACAAATGAGGGTAAAATTAAGTGCTTAGATCACTAGAGATTTCCAGATGGTCAGACAAATGAGTAGTTTGACTCTTGGGGTTGTGTTTCTCTAGATATGGACACTTATCTCTCACTGTCTCTGTGGCTCTTGTTCAATACACATCTGATTTAGTCTAAGTACCTTAAATATGTGACAACCAAATTTTTGCTTTGAATGAAGACCAAAATTGATTTAATTGCTAAAATCAAAAAGGGAATTTGCTATGTTGTTAGAAAAATGTTACTTTATTTGCCTTGTGTGTTTTTGAAAGAAAAAATTAAAAGTTTAAATTACTTATATTTTAACTTTTGTTAGTTGTTTTATTTAATTAATTAATTTTAATTTTTTTTGGTACTGGGAATTGAACTCAGGACCTTGAGCTTGCCAGGCAGGCACTGTGCTATTGAGCTATATCCTCAGCCTGTTAGATATTTTAAAGTGTGACTATCTGTGATTTTTTAATTTTTCTCCCGTTCTGATACCCACAGTTCTTCTGATTTATTTAATTTACACTTTTCCTGGTTGCCTAGATGTTATTACTCAATGCTATAACTGCAGGCAATTTTGTCTCTTATTTTCATTTGGCTTCCTTTATTGCTGTGGTTTTGATCTTGAATTCAACAACATAATAAGCTTATAGGTAAGGACTAGATAACAAACACAAATGTTTATTTTATTAAATAACTGCACATATAGTTTAACATGTCAGGAATTATTTTAGATACTTTTAAAATTAACTCATTTAAGTTCTATAGTAACATTACTATAATAGGTATTTTTTCCACTTCACAGATGGCAAAACTTGAGTGACAAATAGTTTAGTAAGAAGCCCGTAGCAATACAAGTAGTAAGTGGTGGAACCAGATTCAAAGTAACTCAGTCTATATTCAGAGAACCTGCTCCTACTTACTGGTAGATAAAGAATATGAAGCAGGACAAAGGAGAAGGGATGGGAGGTAGAGAGAGGAAGAGAGAAACAAGTGACTGATTCAGTAGAAATAAAAAGGATGGTAGAAGGTATAAATGAGTAGTCATAAATCCAGAGTAAAAATCTTGGCTTGATGTTCACTAGGGCTATGGGACAAAGAAACACGAGATAAGCACATCTACCTTGGAAAGACAATTTTGCCATCTTAATGATAAATGGAACTGGAGTACTACAAGGTCACTGGTGACAGGTGAACAGAAGAGTAAGACTGGTGATGTCCTGGCAGACAGCTGATAGCCAGCTCTCCAGGGAGATGGAAGAGTCCTGCTTTATAGTGTTCTCAGGTTTTAGCAATGTAAATAGTTCCACTATGGCTGATTTTCAGCAGCCAATGATGCTGAAATTATCAGCTAATGATGTCACTCAATTTAAAACTAGGAAGAGATGTATAGAAACATGCTTAGTGATACAACATTGTTGTCATCAGCAAATAGATATAAATAATGTCAAGAGCAGCCATCTTAGTGAAATAATTAAGAACTAAAAAATTTCCCAAGTATTAATTTTGTTTCTAATATTATTTAATTTACTTTTAATTAACAGCTGGGCTTATTAACCAGCTTCCAAAAATCCTAAAAATTTCAGAACCAACTCTCAGGAGCACCAGGGGAGTGACTACCTCAAAGCATCTCTTCTTAAGTGGAATGGATCGTGATCTGGAGATTTGATCTTATAAGAATCCAAAGCTAAAAAAGCTAATCACCAAAGCTAAAAAATAAATGCAGGAAGAGGGAGACAAACAAAAATGATAAAGAGTTTATGAAAAACAGAATTTGCACTCTAATCTGATGAATGGAGAAAGAGGTCAAGTGTGAAACAGAGTTGAGAAGGTAAGTCCAGCGAAGGGCTGAATCTTTCATCTCTGCCATTTTGCAGGCCATAAATGGCAAACATAAGAAAGTGGCCGATCCTTACCAACCACTCCCAAAGTCTCTGAGCAAGGGCTCGTATTTCTTTTCTTGGTTCTACAGAAACTTTCTTTCATAGAAAACAATCATAGATCAAGGAAGGGTAGATAATATTTCATAAAACAACAGGCTTTAGATGAGCCATAATGATACACCATTACTGTTCTTTTGTTGAACAAAATACTTGACACCTACAAGTTAAAGGAAGAAAGGTTTGATTTGGCTTACAGTCTTTAGAGCTATAGTTGATTAGCTCCAAAGCAGGATGGCATGGTAGCATGGGAGAGGGACATTGCAGAGGAGAAATAGTTGATAGCAAAGCAAGAAGGAGACAGTGAAGCAACAAGCAGCAAAGACCATCCTTTTGTTCCATCCAGGCTACAAATATTTTGGCTGGTGTTACTCACATCCAGGGTGGAGTTTCTGTCATCAGTAAATCCACTCAGCTCCACTCAGAGCTAAGCTAATTCTAATCAGTAGACTACACAACCTTAACCCCAGGATCACATATCCTAGATTCACCCAGTTCCATGGGTTTTGGGGGGATATCTACATATAAGTCATAACAGCTACAGAAAAAGAAAATATGACTGAAGAATTTAATGAAGACAATCTGTACATAAACCAGAACAAGGTTCTGAGAAAAACTTGGATGGATAACTGTGATCTAGACAAAATAAGTCTAATATCACAGGCAACTCACAGCCTTTGGAGAAAGGCAGTTTCTTTCACTTATCAAGGTTTCCTCAGGGTGATGCATAGAGTTCAGTATAATCATACTATCAGAGGATTTTTCCACTAAATGGATTTTCATATCTTCCTCTTGAGGTGTTTGAATCTCTCATCACTTAACTACAAAGGGATTTAGGGAGGTGTGTGTGAGAAAAGACTGTTTATGGAAGAAACATTCTGCCTTCTTTATTGCTTAAGATTATATTTAATAATTCACAAGCTCACAAAGGACTGCATATACAATAGAAAATTATTGACTTCCAGCTCTTCTTGTAACTTTCAGTACCTATGGCACAATGCAAAATTTTAGGTACAAAGCATTTATCAAATGCTTATGAAGTTGAAAGATTAGGGCAAGATGTATCTCATTACTACAAACTGCCAAGTAATGGGCTGTTTTGCTAATTGACACCTGAACGTACAATTATAATTGGCAATCCTATATAGCAGAGTGCCTCAGGTCAAAAAATCAGCCAGTTTCCAGATCCCAAGTGGTAAGCTGTAGATTGAATTAGAAGTTAGTTAACACAGTTCTCACTTTTATAATTGCAAAGAGGAAGCACAGTCATAATCCCTATGTTGGGTTTGGTAAAGCCAATGCTAAAATAAAGGCTCTTTCAGTTTTACTGAACACTGTGTTTCTGCTTCCCTAGTGCCCCTTATTCAAGCAGTAGTACTCTCATGCTATAACACTGTAGTTCAGAGAAGGGCTTCTACCTTCTTGCCATGGTTGATAGGCTACAGCTTGCTTACAGAAAAGAGAACATCTATGTCCAATAAAGAATCTCTTCTAAGTTCTTTTTTTTTTTTCTAGAACACCATTTAGTGAATACTTCTTGAGCAACCACTATCATGAAAGGACTGTGCTAAGCAGATGTGAAAATACAAAGAGAAGGAGACTGTAACTAAACAACTCCTCTACATCAGGAATCATGCTAAGCAAGATTCCCTGCTTCATATCATTTAGTGCTCAAATACCTCATTTACAAAGGAAGACAGGGAGCTGCAGAAAGGTTAAGTTCAGTGTCCGAGATAACAGAACTGAAAAGTGGTGGAGCCCAGAGCTGCTCTAGGCAGTCACACTCCAAGGCTTCTCCTCCCTTTATATCACATTAGAAATGAAATCACAAATTGTCAGGGATCTGATATGAAGAGAGTATAACTTATTCTTAGTTTTCTGGAGGATGACACAAAAAATGCAGAAGTTCAGCTACACACAAGAGATATACTAGTACTATTCATCATGGTCTGGGATGGTCTAGAATGGTTTTATTGATAAATTAGGATACAGGTTGGGCCTTTTATGGAGAATAAGTACAAAAGCTGTGTCTTTATTGCTTGAATAGGAAAAAAAGAAGGAGGTATTCCATATTCCTCCTCAGACATCCATTGGAGAAGAAAGATTACAGCCTGCTGAATAAAGGCACACAGAGCAGAAATGTGAGATGCACTGACTGAGGAGAGAATTTACTTTTAGCTAAAGAAAGCTTCACATTAATCCTTCTCTTCTGAAATCCTACTGACATTACAATGAAGCAATTATATTTTTCCTTTCCAAGATTATTTTTCCTCTACATAAATGTTATTATTGTTCACATTTAAACTGTCCCCCAAACTTCTCATGTGTTTGAAAGGTGATTCACTCATGGAGCTGCTATGGCTGACTTAACAGGTGGTGGGGCCTCATTGGACATAAGTCACTAAGATATGACCTGGAAGGCTATAACTGTTTCCTTTACTCCTCTCTTCATTCACTGCTTCCTGGCTGCTGTGGGTTGAGTAACTTTTTCTCTGCTCAGTCCCTCTGTCAATCTGTTTATGCCTTGGAGCTAGCTGATCATGACCTGAAACCATGAAGCAAAATAAAATTCTGCTCCTCTAAATTGTGAGTGGGGGTATTTTGTCCCAGCAATGACAAAGTTACTAAGACACAAGACAAGATGAACAGGAGGGAGGAAAAACACCACCACCAACAAAAAAGCAGCCCAGTTTTGGAAGCTGGAAAGCAGAAAAGAGTCTTTAAAAGGCTCAAGAAACCAGACTCAAAATCCTATCACAGTAGTAGGGAAAGCTGAGAAACTTTGAATTCTCTTTTCTTTGAATTCCTGACAGCTCCAGCAACATCTGGGTGTAGGAGCAAAAGAGGTGTAGCCAATAAAAAGATTACCGAAGGTCTATTTTAGTAGTCAGATTCCCAGATCCCTTCTCCATCCCAAAGGCAACTGTACTCCTCCACCCCAGTGAAAATCTCAACCTTTAATCTCTGCAAAGAACTAACTAGAGAGGGTCTCTGGACTGTGAATGAGCACAATTAAAGGTAAATGAAAGTGAAATTATGAACACTGGACAAGAATCTCCAGCCATTTTCTAAGATCTTTCCATTCAGTTTCACAGTTGCTGGCAGCCAGGCCCTCAATCTCCGGGAAGCAGATCAGAGAATCTTCATTCATAGAGCGTGGCCCAGAAACCATGATCTAAAGATATGGATATTCTGAGTTTTCTAAATAATTGGCCCCATCAAATCTCCACAGTTCCATAACCCCACCCCAAGCCACAAAGTGCAATAAAGAAGTTATAAACTCTTATTTTTAATATCTGAATACCAGAAAGGATCTTTTTGTACCACACTCCATATAGAATTATAACTAACAGTTTATTGTATTGTAACTTACTTTAAAAATTTTTGTCTTTCTACCTTCTATATTCTTGGCAATTATTTTATTACCAAATTGATCAAATAACCTCACATGTTCCAGGTTTAAAAGACAAGTAAGTACAGATGCTTTAAACATCCCTTAGAATCATACAATCGTTAGACACCATACAGAATCTAGTGTACAAGTTGTAATTCTTTTATATATATATATAGTTTTTGAGAGTTTCACTCAAGGAATATGGTTTCTCTAATATGAGTACCACTTGAGGGGCTTAATGATTGGCTTTTGCTAGGTTAAAGGAAGGGGTTAAGATTTTCCATTGTTATCATAGATATTATCATACATTTAAGTGAACATGGTAGAATAATCTTCTGAGTAATCTTCTGAGTGACTAAATAAATCTGTTCTGCTTTTGGAAACTTGGAGGGAGATGGCTAAAAGTATTTTTCTCCTTTTCTGCCCCATGTGAAAGAATAATCAAGTCTCTATTTCTGCAGGAAAGGATCAACAGCTTCTTTCACTGCAAGAGGAAAATTTCTCAGCTAGATCTGTGAGAGGAATGTGTACTGGGATGTTCTTCAGCGGGAAGGAGTGTGTGTGGGGTTATATGTATTGAAAGGGGTGATGCCAATGATAGTATTGATAATAGTCAACATTTAATAAATGCTGACTACTGTTTTAGATTGTTTATAGTATATGTAAATTAGAAATCTATATAATTTGCTTAATCCTGATAATAATTTCATGAAAAACATACTATTACTGCCATTTTACAAAACTGAAAACTGGAATACAAAGAGAGGAGGTAATGTGCCCCAGGCACAGCCAGCAGTGGCAGAGCCCAGAACTGATTGTCATAATGACTTGTGATGGATCTTTGGTGTCTAAGAACGCCTGGAAGGAGAAGTGGTAGCTTCCCTAAGTGGCAGAATTTATTGTCATACAGCACCCCATATCACTATATGTGGTTGTCTTGGAGCCCAATACTATACTACATTGGAGAAGTCCAGTGGTTGAGTTTGGTTGGCTTGGGTGGTACAGGCAGAGCCAGATGTTTTCAAATCAGCCCAAGGGACTTGTAAATGAACTTCCCAGTAAGGGCCCGGAAGAAACTCCCAGCAAAGACTGGGATGGCAGAAACCATTTCAGTAGAAAGAGCATGCACATTTCTGTTTTCATTAGAGCTACACAAATCTTGCCAAGCTTTAAAATTCAAAACTTCAAATAGTATGTGTGGAGGTAAACCTATTAATTTTCTTGATTGTGGAAATCACTTCACAAGGTATACATATAGCAAATCACCACATTGTATGCATTAACTATATATAATTTTTATTTGTAAATTATACTTCAATAAAAGAAGGGAGAAAACATCTTCACAGCTTCAGAGCATGCAGGTTCTTAGATTAAAAGATGAATCAAAACGAGTTCTACTTTGGAAGTGGGAAACTAGATAAATAATTAAATAGGTGGGTAAGTGTCAGAGCTGAGATTCAGTGGAAAAAGGAAGCCGTAATAATGGTTGATACGTTGTGAAAACATGAGAAATTTAAAAGTTTAACTGACTCAGAAGGGGGCCAGGGTCCTCACTCTGTAAACATCCTCATCCTGTGCAAGAGGAGGGCAGGGAGAGGGTGTGACTGCTACATCCATCCTAGGGGGTGGTAGCATGCTTATAATATAAGGGAGGAAAAGAGGCTTGCTTTCCCCCTATTTCTGCTCTTGTTGCTTTGCTGTCTTCTGCTACTTTGAGCTATTTGCCCTCATCATACTGCCCTGCCTTAGAGCCAGCTGATTGCAGACTGAAACCTCTACCAACTGTGAGCCAAATAAACCTTTCTTTCCTTAATTTTGGGCATTGGATATTTTTGTCTCAGCAAAGACAGAAAAGTAACAAAGACACAAGAGTTGGAATGCTCCAGATTAACCAATCTCCACTGCCCAGTCTGCATGACTGAGTAGCCCTCACCAGTACAAGACAGTAGTCTCACCAGCATGGTCTCTCCAGAGGCATCATCTCTTCCTGACTTCCCTCATTTTCTTGTGCAAAGTTGCACTAAGGGATGGATCTCTGGTGCCTAAGAATGCCTGAAAAAAAAAATAGGTGCCCCTATTTTTTATACCTCTGTCCACAACCATCTCATCCCAAGTAGACCTTGATATGAGTTAAGCCTTGTATATTCTGAGCAGCCATTCAGTATCTTACTGGCAGAGTGCTTGTGTAACATGTAGGAGGTCCTGGGTTCTATTTTAACAATTACAACAACAACAACATGAACAAGAAAAGCAGACAACCAGCCCAGAAAAGCTGGCAGATGCGAGATTACTTAGAGCCTGTAAGTAAAGTACATGGGCTTTACTTGGTTTGCGATCACTAGTTACACAACTCAAAACATTCTGTTTTACGAATCCCTTTTTGGATATGCAGACAACTCCCCATCAGAACACAGAACAGAGAAAGAGGCAGAACAACAACAGAACTGAATCATGACTACAGAGAATGAACCCATGGCCTGACCACCCAGACGTGGAGATGATAAGTCCTCAGGGAGGACCTCTTCTTCCCATTGTCCCCAGGCCATTAAGTGTTACCAGGCTTTATGACCACAAGCCTATGTCTTGGGTTTCTATTCTTAAAACTCTTGCTCTAAGAAATTTGACTATCTCATTCACATATTTTCACTTCTTACTATACTAGACTGCTAGATCCATGTACCTTGGAATGAAAATGTTTATGGCCCACTTCTGATACATATAATTTGCTTATTATTTCATAATTATTTACAGTCATCAAATACCTCTGCCTTTTCTAACTTGAAAGCAAATGTCTTTAAAGTGAGAAGGAACTGACTAGACAGTTTACTGCTTACCAAGCAATATGACATGGGTTGATATGTGGCAAGTTATTAAATATTAGTAGTTATGAAAAAATTGGGGGCTAGTGAAATGACAGAGTGATTCCTTTTATGTTTTGTAAGTTAATGAGAACCCCTAAAGCCTTTCCTAATCCAGAAGAGGAAATGAAGTAAGAAGAACACAGAATCAGAGTTAGAAGGGCTGGGTACTAGATTCTGATACTTATGGTATGACATAAACTAAGTCATATAATTTCCTTCTTTATAAAAATGAAAAGGACAACCTATCTCACAAGTTGATTGTGCACAGGGTACATACAAAGGGAGTATATAAAATGTTATCCAAATGTTCATCAGTATCATTAATTTTCTCATCATAAATCAGCCTAGTCAAATCAGCCTTCAAGACCGGTCAACAAGTAACCAACAGTAGCCAGTCAATGCTCCGTACTATTTCATCATAGTTTTCTGAAGAGGCCATTAGAGATGACTGCAGACACAGTGCCAACAATCATCAAACTAATAACTGATCATGGTAATAAGTCCTAGACATGGAAACAGCAAATCCTAGAATCAACATGAAAAGATACTATTGCTAATAATGCCATTCTAAACAGATACAAGTAGAAAACAAACAACACAAAGGCCATCTACTGCCATTTACGAAATCTGCTTACTCATATCACTGTTTGGTCAGTAGTTTCCAGTAGAACTGCTGAATGTCACATCTGTCAGTCACTAGAGTCCCAGAGCTGCAAAGCTGGGAGTTTTTCCAAATAAGAAAGCTATTCCAAACTAGATGGTAGCCTTTATTTTCCTGGCATAACATTTAAATGGAATAAATATACAAAGTAAAAAACTGTTACCTATGTTGACAAATTATCCAGACTCAGGGATCCTTGCAATAACTCAGAGACCCTCAGTCTGGTAACTGTTGCTTTATATGTTAATTTTAAGTGCTTTTACTCATATAACATGGCTATTAGTCTGATTTCTCACCATTAACATAAATTTGTCTTATCACTGAATGTAAACATATTGGAAAAGTGTTTTCATTTTATAAAAAAAGGAATATATACAGAGCTGGGAGTGAAGCTTAATGGTATGTATGTACATATGCATGCATGTCTCTCTCTCTTCCCACCTTTAAAGAACAATCCTGACTTCTTGTAGATACCCCCTGAAAGTCTTAGGAAGAGCCACAAATGAGTTTCACAGCTGGGAGCAATGATTTGGCTTACCCAAAGGTCATCTTTCCTGCTGTAATTAGTACTTCTGTTAGTCAATCAATCAATCAATCAATCAATCAATTCAAGAAATAAAATGTCTGGGGAATAAAGTTCTTTTTAATGAACCATGTTTCAAATAAAGAAAACTAAAGGTCTGACTCAGATGAGTCAGTGTTGGTGTATGCCTGATGGCTTTATTGAATTGTTTTTAAAGCTACATACATAAACAACTGCTGATCAAGTACTTTGTCTCCTGATACTTGTCCTCAAATCAGTGTTTCTTAAAATAAGCCCAGGAACCAGCTTCATTGGAATCACCCTGCAGGCTTATTAAAACTGTGGATTCTTGGTACCCACCATGAGCTAGAGAATCAGAATTTATGGGGTGGTGGTGACCATACTTCATTTTTAAACAAGGCCCACAAGCAGTTCTTGTGTACCTAAAATTGAGGGCTACTATTTCTGGACATAGTGTCCTTTTCCATATTTTTTGAAAACCTTTGGTGCCCTCTTCTGTGACTCAGTATCTACCCTGTCTAAGCACATAGTAACTCTAAAGGGACTGTTCCTTTCATATGCCTCACTGTGACGTGAGGACAGCTGAACTACTTCCACCTGAGAATGCTTTGTGAACGAGGCAGTTGAGCCAATTATATTTGAGTATTTGGGGCTAGGTGGAAGAGCATTTGGTAGAGAAAAGTGAAAGAGTAAGAATGTAAAAGCAGGAATGCTCTCAGCATGTCAGGACAAGAGGGAGCAGCTGAGTTTAGCTGAGATGCCTGAATGAGTTTTAATTACATCTACAGAAACAAACACATGCAGGTTGAGAGCATTATGTGTGGGAAATCATGAGATCATGTATGTGGAAGTACTTTTACAAGTAGAAAACATTTTGCATGGGCCATTATTATATACCATGGGCCTAAATTAAAAAATTTAATGAAAACTAGAATAAGAGTAATATCCATTACGCACTTACATTTGTTGGCTCTATAATAGATATAGTATTTTATCTTGATCAATTCATAATCTCTCTGAAATATTGCTTTGCTTGGTGTAAAACCAGGATTTGTACATACTAGGATATTTGCCTAAAATAGCTGAAAGAAGCATTTGCTTTGTATGGTTCTTTCTTCTTTCTCACAAACAGTCAAGTAAACATGTCTCTGGAGTCACCAGAATTAAACTTTTCATTGTCAGTGGCATTTTTGAGGACTGAGGCTGTTTTACTTGCTTCCTCAGAACTTTCAGTTTGGTGATCCCTCATGCTCTGTTAACTTGACTGTGTAATACGCAGAAATGCTGTGGAAAATGAGGCTTAGAAAGGGAAAATGAGCTGTCCAACATTACTCAGTGTGTGTAACCAGATGTTCCCCTAACAGAGCAACTCTGAGGCATATTTCTGATACAGTTAACAGCTTAGGGTTGGACTCCTTTCAAGGACAAATGGGCCTTTGCCTACAAGCTTTGGATGTTTTCAGAGAGAAAAACATACCTATGGTACTCTGTAAGCCTTTAGAATTATATCTAAAAAGCCAGTATTGTGCAGGTTGCAGTTGCCAAGATTTGACCTTGTTTGGCTAACAAAAGTGGTAGTTTCATAATCTATTACAAACATTCCAGATGTATCATAAAAATTCTCTTATTTGTATTCTAGCTCTGCTTTCTAGAAGGCAAAACAACCATTTGTTGCAAAAGTTCCTGCTATTTTTAAGGAGCCTCAGGATATGAAACATTAGCGACACTGACGATTACACTTAAAAGTGCTAGAGCAATTTCCATCCAGCATCTTATTTTTAATCTTCACAATTCTGTGCATTGGAGACAGACAAAAACTTGCTATTCTCTCCCAACTATTTTAAGAATTTGTTCTGTTTCTAGAAGGACTTTGTGAATTCATTCTATTTAAAAACAAAACAAAACAAAACAAAACCAAACAACCAACCAAACTGTCCTAATTGATCAAGGATAGATGAAAGCACCTCTCTAGTCCTTGTCTTCAATGTCATTTCCTCCCTGTGCTAATGCCTGTAAGCCACTATCCTGTGAATAAAACCATTTAGGTCTCCTAATGCCAGCTGCAAGTAGGAAATTAAAGCAAATGGCAAGCCAGGCGCTGAAGCAGTTCCAGTGTGGGGACCAGGATCCAAGAGACACTCATCCATTAGCCAAACAACAGCACTTTCAAACCCAGCGGGGACCAGAGGCTCCCTGCTGTGAAACAGAAATTAACTTTGCAAGGAGATAATTCGTCTGTAGATGGTTGTCATATTAAGAAAAGCTCTCTGGGTAAGATGGTAGGAATAGAGGGAGCAGGGCTCCCAACAACAGAACCACACATAAAACAAAAGCTTATCATGGAGCCAGGTGGCGCTGAAGATTGATGCTCTGTCTTGCTACCTCTGGGACATGTGCTTGAAATGTAGCAGAAGCTGTGGTGCCATTTGCCTCTAACAGCTGCTTAGAAAAATTCTAAGACTGCACAACAATGACTGTACATTTATCTCACCCAAGAAAAGAACAGGGAGAAAATTGGGATCAAGTGTTTGAGAATCTAACCGATGCCACTAGGTGTGGTTTTGCAAAGTTTGGAGGGAAAGGAATCAAATGCTACCCAGAGTACCAAAAATGGCAACAAAGAGACCTGCTGGAATGGAAGACTGTCACAAATAGGAACTGGAACCTGAAAGGCCTTCTGGGATTGGACAGCAAGCTGCCACAATATTTGTCACTTGGTGTTCCAAATAGATGAAGCTTTAGAGGAGACAGGGTTGTGACATTATTTTGATGAACTTGAACATGATTAATATTACAGGTTTGTATTAACTGCCATAGGTTAAGTATAGGAAAACACTAAATATACCACTATTTAGTTTCAGAATCAACATTTCCTGACCACCTTTCAGGTCCCATCCTCAAGATATTTCCACTATGTGTGATTCCCAAAGGCATTCCGGGTGTCTTCCTCTAGCTGTTTGCCAAATAAGATTATGTGCTTTTAGTTTAACGGTACTAAGCACACTCATGTAGATAGATTAGGTGGAAAGTATTATTTTCAATGTGTTCTGTTTCTCCATTGCATTTCTGGCTTTAAGTAAGAACCTATCAAGCAAACCATCAAGTAACCTGGAGGTGCAAAATGGGACCAGCTCTGTTGATTTTAAACAGTTACATAAACTGGCTATTCCACTATCAATTCCAACTTGTACTACTTTCATACATGCGAATGATACTTGTGAGGTACCATGGCATAAAAAGTGTTGCAGATGATAAAAGTCATGAAATTATTCATTCAACACTTTTCTTGAGCACCGCCTGCATATTAGCTATGTCTCTAGGAGCTGCGTGTGTTGTGGGAAGACAGTCTGTCTATACTTAAGGAACTCACAGACCTGGGGTGATAGACAAGTAAAGGAGCAGTCACCAAAGAAGTGATATTACACTGTTAGTAAATGCCTGTGCCAGGAATCAGGCCTAGGCAGCGAGCCTCATGTGCTTAACTTATGTATGCACTCTTGCAATTTACTAAAGCATCATGTACACATTTGTTTAATTTACAATTATACAAATAATTTAATCTGTATAAGTCTTACGTCTTTTAAATGCATTACTTAATCCTCATAATTATGCTAGAAGGGTTGAATGAGTGCTATTTCCACCTTCTAGATGAGGCAACTAAGGCTCAAGGAAATCAGTCTTTCTGTGAAAGGTCATAGAGGTATTAGGGGGCAGGTCTGGGATTTCATCTAATAGTCAGGTAAGGTTTCACTTTACAAAATGATTTTACCTATCCTAGATGATCTAATCTTCCTGAAAAGGTGTGAGGCAAATATCTCAAATCTCAAGTGAGGGGATCCAGGCTCAGAGTGTGTTGCAGTCAGGGATTGTGCAGAGAACAATTGAAATCAGGACATGGAGTTTATAATATTATTTTTATGATGGCCACCCAGAGTTAACACAAGAAAGTGCAGGAAATCTACCCACAACACTAAGGACAGGATATTTAGCCAAGGGCCTGAATCCCATAGCAATGTCCCACATGAGTCCAGATGAAGACCCAGAGCTCATGACATTGCCTCCCACAAGTCCAATTGGAGATCTAGAGCCCACAAGAAGGACTCACGCCAGTCTCTTTTACGGATCCATGCTGGGAAGGCCCAAAGGTCAGCAGTGAAGTTAGGAAGTCTATGCCAGCAGAGTGAAGGAGCTGTGCTGGTGGATTGAGGGTTCTACGCCAGAGCTGAGAAGTCATACGCACAACAGAGACCAGGGCTGTCCTGAAGAGCACCACAGCCATCCTCAGCAACACAGAGGCCTCGAGCTCCTCCGACGATAAGCACAGTAGGGTACATGACAGGAAGCCAGCGTGATGAGTTCATCCTGGAGACCACGTGGCACATGTCTTCCCCTCAGAGCCAGAAAGCAATGCTTGATGTGAGGACCAGAGCTTCTCCAGGAGAACCAACAGCTCAAACGGCAACTCCTAGGAGAAGCCTCAACGCCTCAACACCTCTCTTATTCTTCTCCACATCTCTACTTATGAGGGCAACTTTCCTCAGGTGGGAAATCTATGCTCCACACCATACTGATGTAATCCAGCTGGTGTTAACTGGACCACCAGTTTTTAATCCATAACAGAGTGTTAGGGATGAATACTATTTACAAGATACAAGTGATACAGCTAAAGGCTTACTACCAGGTACCAGATTGAAAGCAACACTTTTCACATTATAGCTTACATATGTGGATATAATAATTGTAGGTAATTACTGTAGTAATGCAATAATTGTTCACTAAATTTCTTGAATGGGACAGGGGATGCAGGGTTTACTCTTGTCTGATTCAAAGACAGAACACAGGGAGCTTACTTAAGGGCTACTATCTTAACCGTAGTGCCTTCTGCTCCCTCCACAAAGAAAAAGGTGCACACGATGCTCTTTACAATCATTTATCAATCTTCATTATGTTAACAGTAATTTTATGTCTTGACTTGGACACATAGGGTAAAAAAATGAATCTGAAGATTTGAAACTTACAGGATAAACTATGGAGCCCAAGATCTTAGAATAAAAGTCGCATAACGTCAAATGCAGTTGTGCTGTTATCTTGACAACTGACATAAAGAATCAATCCTGTCTGCTCAATAAATGGAAGATATATGGCCATGGTTGTTTGTGTACTTTATTTTCATATCTTATTAGAAGAAATCTTCTAGGTTATGTGCTCTAGTGTAGAGCAGCTGAAACTCACAAGTGGAACTAAGTTGGTTTTCTGGTCTAACCCATTAGATTATTCTATGAAGGTTGCTGGTTCAGCAGGGTTGAGAGAGCAATATAAAGCAGAAGAGGTTCTCTTTACTAACTGCCTGTAATAAGCCATATATGCAAAATGTGTCTACTTTTCTTTGCTGATAAAAGGAGCTGATCTGGAAATGCCTTAGAACTAGAAGGAG
Organism: Dolichotis patagonum; assembly: GCA_004027295.1. NCBI lineage: Eukaryota > Metazoa > Chordata > Mammalia > Rodentia > Caviidae > Dolichotis > Dolichotis patagonum. The sequence continues at coordinate 87,831 of PVJX010001278.1, forward strand.
GAGCCATGTGCAATATGGTAATCAGCTAGAGGGAAGCACAATCTACCTACCTCCTGAAACGGGAAAGATACAAAGATATTCAAAGAATCATAAGAAGTAGGGACAATATACTGCACTAATCTCTAGGTGATGGTCTAGATCATAAGGCAGCTTTCTTCTTTAATTAATGCCAACAAGCAAGTCCTTTAAAATAAAAAAAAAAAAACTTGGCTTCTAGGGAATGAGGGAAAGAGATAGTGAGGAGACAATACCTAAGCAGAAGAAATGGGTAAGAGGGATCACTTCAATGTAGGAATAGAAGTTAAAAAGGCTGAAAGTTTCAAATGCCTTAGGGTCTCATATAGCTTCTTAATTTCGCTGATGGCTGTGCTTATGTTTTAAAAATAAAATATCTTCTGAGTGGATTAAAGGAGTAAAGTGAATTCCCAAGTCTCTGATTACCTTTCCTTTTGCCATTTTTATATGAAACAATCAGTAAGGTTGTCAGATGATGTAAACTTTTTTCCCTCTTACATTACTTTTAGCTTCACAGCATAGTCCTGAAATACAGGACTAAAATTGTATGTGCGTGTATGTGCACACATGCGTGTGTGCGTGCATGCATGCATGCTTTTTAACAGCTGTGGCCAGTTAAGAAAAATGCCAAAGACAAATACTTTGGAACTAGGAGACCAGTTTGAAAGGGTCAGTACATGCATAAGAGACTCCATCTTCAGTCTTTGGATAGCTTTGCCCTCTAGCAGTCTCTGCAGTATGTCCTACATTAGTCTTATCCTGAGAGACATGGGAAGCTGGCTGGCTGGTGGAGAGATAAGTGTAGAAATAACACTGATAATGTGTCACTGTGAGAATTCACCTTCAGTCAAATGGGATAGACTTTTAGACACACTCCTTGATTCTTTGATGAGGCAGTTATCTACCAGCTCTTGATTAAGGCTGTTTTCTTTATGCATCTCATCTCAGGGAAAGCTGAACACTTTACCTCTGTAACTGTAAGTCAATGGAAACAGACAGCATCTCTGAACTCTCTAGGGCCTGGGAATTCCAGAAACCTGGAATTCATAAGTACCGTTGTGCCTATAGACACACCAGCAGCAAAATGGACCTGGGAAGAGGGTACAGTACAAACATGCTGCTCAGCTCGGTAGTTTTTCTTAGGTTTAACCTGGCGAAACAGGCAGAAATGTCTCTAGAACAGAGTTTCTGTGCCCCAGAGATGAATAAAAACATGACAGAGTGAGGATTTGCTGAACATATAATGAACTGCCTCAAACTAAATCAGAATGTCTGGGGACTAGCAATGCTTGTAAATGTCTTTGTGGTCTTCAGGTATGCCTAAATCTGAAGCTGACCAACTTAAATGTTAGGGCAAAGAAATATTGTCTTTTCTCCTAATAGAGAGATGGCAATGGCAAAAAAAAAAAAAAAATCTTGACAATAAATATAAAGGAGAGAGAACTGGATGGCAAAAGTCTCTAGCTAGCTATGTGAAGCAGGTGTTCCAGCTGGGGAACAAGCAGTTACCCTGTCAAGCTAAAAATGGCAGTGTTGCAAGGAATCCTGAGATGATCTTGATTGCCTAAACTTTGGTCACTTACAGTACTTTCTACTGTAAGCTAGAACTAGTTATTGGATGCTGAAAATTAGGACTAAAAAGTAACTAAGTCCTAGTTTCCGGTAATTTAACCTGTCTCACATTCTGCCAGACCTTTAAAGAATAACTAAGAGTAGAAATACTAGATAATTTCTTTGCTTATTATGTTAGTTTTTATTTTCCGCAAATCTTTGGTCTCTATGTCATTGTCAGAATACTCCATAAACTTATATCTGAATACATATAAGTATAGGTTTAAAGCAATAGCAGATGTTGCTATATTCCTTTCCCTTAGAAAGATGCTTTCTTATTAATTCCTTAATTTTGCTTGCACCTCAATTTCCATCACAAAAACTGTAGTCAGGGACATGGTGTGCATATATTTTTAAAAGGCAAAATAATGCATTTTAGAAACTATTAAGTTTTAATGATTTCTTAGTTATGAAAATTCAGAAAAGAAAATTTTATCTAAGAGTCTTCATGCATTCACATAGATTTTATGTTAATTTTCTTACAGTTATCAGTAAACAAAGTAGTCTAGGTCTTCAATTATATTGACATAGAAGTAAAGAATGGCTGAGAACTAATGGACTTAAATATTAATAGGTGGTTAAAAAACTATACTGAGAAAAGGCTGCTTGATGGATTCTTTTCAACCTAAGAGGGTATCTCTGACAGACTCGTACTTGGAAATGACTCAATGAAAATTTATTCATAACTTTAATCAGCGACATATACTACTTATTAAACTTAATAAAACCAGAAGGGTGAGAATACTCTACTACTACTAATGACAAAAATCAGGATTCAACATTACCCTGATAACGTGAAATGGACGTTATCAAATTTAAGAGCAAGAAATGTTTTCCACTTGGATTATAAATTTGATAAAAATATTAATTTGGAATTTGATCAGGTTCTTAAAAATCTATTTGTAACAACAAAAAATCTTGGGCTGGACTCAGCAGTACAAGGTAGCACAATGGTTCACAGGAAGTTCAAATCAACTGGAATTACCCTTTAGAAGCTTGTGTCACACTTTGCTTACAATTTCCAATAGCTTTCCACTATGCTTAAAATCTATATGCACCTACCTGAGCCTTGGTACAGTGGCTAAAACACTGCAAATAATCTGGACTGCTGCTCTTCTGCCAGCTGTCATCTCAGCTTACTTTCCCTTTATCTCATACTTCCTATTCAGGTTTCTTGGTATTGACAAGTCGTACCCACCACTCAGCCTGCCTTTTCCCATTTCCCTTACTTGAAATGCATTTTTATCAGACTCTTGTTTACTTCTCAGTTTCTCTGTGTCCTTCAAGAATAGTTCAAATGGCACCTCCTGAGATGCTTTCTCCAACATTTGATCTCAAAGAAGCTCCAGCCTCCCAGGCACCTTCTATTATATTATCTCCTGTCTTATTGTCTTCACAACATTTTTGACTCCTGAGACCATCTTTATATTTATAGGTTGCCTGGCTTATTTGGCTTTTCCGTTACTTGACAATAAGCTCCACGAAAGTTATGACCTCACCTGTGAAGGAAACCAGAACATCCCAAAGACACCAATATGGCATACTGATTATTTTGACCCAAAAGCACTTGAGAAACAGCAGAAGGCACCAACTGAATTGGTGCCTACCTGTAGCAAGCCATAATGCTTCCTTTGAGAGATTCCTTCTTTGAACCAAGATGAGAAGATAAGTCTTGTTAGTTCAGAACCAGCATTAGATAGAGGAAACTGAACAAACCTTACTCCATTAGTTTCCCAAATAGCTACTGCCGTATAGCTTCTCAGCTCCAGAAGTCTAACATTGCTTTCCTTTGTTTTGTCACTTCTCTAAAATTCATTGTTCTTTTTTTGAAGATGCAATACAAACCAGAATTCTAAGCCATTGCTTTGCATTACATCTTCCTGAGGCTTCACGTGTATAATATGCCCTGTACACTTTAATAAACTTGTTTTTATTTCTTGTTATCTGACTTTTGCTACAGGGGTCTAGCTGAACTATGAACTTTAAGGTTGTAAGGAAATTATATTTTCCCGTCAACAGTTGTGTTAGGCCTGCTGTATTTCCTGGATCAAGAAAACGGTCCAAAATAGAACAGTGGCTCCAGAATTATTTGTTGAATAAAATGTTAAACATTTGTACTTGACAGAGCATTGCAGACTGTGTTTAATTCTAGGCATCTCGTTTTGAGAGGGACACTGGACATTATCCAGGGGAGAGTAACCAGGATGGTGAGAATTCTAGAAACTTCCTCATTGGAGATGAGTTGAATAAGCTGGGAATATTCAATCCAAAGAAGAGAAGGGTAACAGGAAACATGATAGGCATCTTGCAGAAAAGAAAGTAAACTTGTTTTGCCAATATTCCAGATGGTAAAACTGGAAGGAATGAGTAATTTACTGAGAAACAGATTTTTGGTTCAATTATAAGGAAGAACTTTGTTAAAAAAGGAAAGGAGGCCAGCAGTAGAATGGACTGCTTTTTGGGGTGGTTAAGTTTCCTGCTAAGGTTTTTATTCAGCAGTGGCTGGATGGCCATCTGTCAGGAGTGATGTAAAATGGATTCTGACATGGGTGTGTGTGGGCAGGGAAATAATCTAGATAACCTTTAATTTCTCTCAATTCTAACCATTCCATAAGTCTGTTCATATATAAGTGCAATATTTCTTAGAACATTTCTTGAAACATTAGGTCTCTGATACGCTTGTGAAAAAAACCATTTGGGAAATAGTATATACTGTACTCCCTTCTGTTTTGGCTACTGAAAGAAATATATTTAATATTTAACTAGTTCTTCTCCATACCTATGTTGACACTGGAATCAGTTTTCACATAGTACCTATTACCATCCTACACATTAGCTCTTACAAAACACATTTTAGAAAATGTTATGTTGTGAGAAAAGTATTCTTTTCTCCCTAAAATGCCCTAAAGTATGAAAACACTAGAATTTTTATTTTTAAATTCTATCCAGTGCCAATGCTTTATGCTGAAAACATGGGAGATACCCAGTATACAGAAAAAATTTAGTTTTCTGTAATTTCATAAAGACGAGTAACCTATCACAGGAATTGGCAGTGTGGTGGTTTTGTTGGTTTAAAAGAACACAACCAGCCCAAAAGTAATGGATATCTTGCTGAAAACAGTTCCTGAGCATACTTACATTATTTCTTTGAATATTATTCCTATGAATAACTCATATATACTTGGTTGCAAAGATATTGAAAACATTAATATTTCATATGCTGAAATGCCTAGTGATGAGCATTTCTAGTATATTGTTAAAGTTAAAAGGAAAAAATCAAATGTGATTTTTTAGGAAAAAAACCTTTTTACTTTGTGTTAGGTTGTATTAATTTTTTCAGAATGTAGATTAGAGTGACTCATTCAGTCAACAAACACTTGGGTACTTACCAGTGTTTGACATTACAGATGAAATGGTGAGCAAACACAGACACTATCTCTGTGTTTAGGAAGCTCATTATTTTGGGAAGGAGGCAGACAATTAAATAAATCTTTATAATGAGCTCTGATAAAAACAGTGATGTACTGGGACCGATTGCTATCAGTTCATAAGGATGGAGTTTTAGGGCTTTTGTGAGTCAATTATTAAAGATTATTTAAATTATAAAAATATACAATTAGACAAATTTTATTAAAACAAAGGTAAGAAATACTCAAAACTTACTACTTCCCGGTTGTTTCCTCTCTATGTGCTTGAGGTTATTTATGTCCATGGTATTTGCATGATACGAAGTCTATATAACACTGTGCTACTGAGCATTTCCTCCCAAAATTGTACTCAGCACCATGTTTGTAGCTTAGAACTGGCCATTGTACAAGTATTTACATCAAAGAAACTGGCAAACACTATCAATCAGGGTTTGATTTATTAATCTCCGTGTCCCACTTTATTTCAGAAAGTTGGCCACTAAGCATTTACTAGAACACTACTGGATAAGAACTACTTTGAAGTCTCAAGTCTTCAGGTTTAAAACAGATGAGACTTCTATTTAAAAGTAGTAGGTAGTAGTAGTAGTAGTAGCAGTAGTAGGTATCCTGGTATTCTTGATTTCAGAAAATATCTGTACTGTTTCTAAAGCAAATTTTATTCAATAAACACGTATTAAAAACCTACCAAAATGCAAGGCTTTAAGACAGAGGTAAAATTAAATTAGAAATAGTCCCACCATTCAGAAAATGTATAATCTCATTGAGAAGAAGTAAAAAGATAAGAAATAATACAATGAATAAAATATAACTTATAACTGATGGTCCAGACAGCCAGCATTATTAGGATACAGAGAACAAGAACATTTTAGGTTTGAGAGAAGAGGTAAGATGCATTTATAATTAAGATATGACAGCTGAAGAGACGTATAAATTATATTTTAGGTAGTGAGGAAGAACTGTGAAAGAGTAAAGAGTTAAGCAAATTCTAAGTATCCTTTTAGAGACAGTTACCAGACCAAATAGAGGGACTGTGTTATACAAAATAAATTGTTCTACCTAGACACAATTGTCTTTCATAACTGTCCCTTAAGATACACCTTTTCATGTCAGCTTCATTAGCATTAAATATAAAGAAACTGAGAAAGTGTACCAAAACTTGAAGGTACCAAATTCTTGGCAAGTTTAAAATCTTTACATAAGTACATAAGGGAGCCTGGATATAATATCCATCACTGTATCAACTGTTGAAGTTGATGTAAGAGAATATCATAGACCCTATGAAGATCCTCCTGTTGTCCACCATGGTCTTCCTGAATTTATGAACTCAGGAAAAAGGGGCCATTTTTTAGCTCTTCCTTTTGCTAAGCATTACTTTGCTAGGATTTTAAATGGGAATCACATTTATGTGCACATATGCAGTTGCAGTCTACCCTCCAGGTATGGTGTTCTATAGGGCTTATTGTTCTGCTCCCAAACCCATAAACTCCAAGACACTTGTACAGTATTGTTGTGGGAAATTAAGAAGTGAATCCTCATCTTCTACTACTCTAGAAAAGCTGACCTTATTGCTGCTAATAATACTTAAGGAGAAACAAAAGCTATGTTTACATGGTATTTCAAATGAATAAATTGACTCATCTACATTATCCCATTCATCAATCTTAGGAGAGGCATGAGAAATGCTGTTACCCTAAACTTTACAAATAAATATAAAAATGATGAGAATGACTTGAGATAAATTTGTGATGATTATTAGTCTCAAATTCAAAGAAAAATGTCAGCTCAAAATCCAGCATTCTTGCCACTATTCCAGGGGTCAGCAAACTATAGCTGTGGACCAAATCTATGACCAAAGTGTAATGAACCATAACCACATAGGTTCATTTTTGTATTATCTACAGCTACTTTTACGCTACAAAGGCAATGCCGAGTATAGATGTTCCTCAATTTATGATGTGGTTACATCTTGATAAAATCTTAAGTTGAAAATATTGTAAGTGGGAAATCCATTTAATGTATATAACTTATAGACCATCAGTGCTTAGCAATGCACGAAACTCTAGAGTATTAGTTGCTCCTGTGGGAACTGGGGATTACTGCCACTGCCCAAAGTCACAAAAGAGGACTGGAATGTGTATTGCTATGCGGGGAAAAGATCGAAGTTCAAATACATTTTCTACTAAATGTGTATCAATTTTCCACTATTATAAAGTTGAAAACTGCTAAGTCAAAACTCTAAAGTTGGGAACCATCTGTAGTCATAACACTAAACTATATGACCTATAAAGCCAAACACATTTAGCATCCAGCCCTTCACAGAACAAGTTTGCTCATGCTTGCACTGTACCATTCTGCCTTAGTTGAGTGGTCTTAAGTTTCTAGGGAAAGAGGTATGGGCTCTTTCAGTCCAGCATACAGTGGAGTTATCTATGTCTATCGATTATTAGAAAGCCTTATCCAGAGGTACCATCACGTGACAAGTGACATCAACACATCAACCACAAACTAAGTCAGGGTGCCAAGTACACCCTTTATAGCACCAAAGCACAGCTGAGTTTAAGGGTGGTTAAAGGGCTGTGGTTACAAGGTACTTAACTAACTTGAGGTTGGGTTCAGGTTTCCACCATTAGCATTTTTATTTTTTATTTTTTTATGTTTCCAAGAAACTGAAAAAAAAAAGAGTACAAAGAACTAAAGACTCAAAAGATTAAATGAAAGCCTACAGTAATGAAGGAAGCAGCTGACAAAGCTAGACGTGGGCTTCATGAAATTCCCTTCTTAGCTTACTTTTTGCATTGCCTTTTCTCAAATTTCCTTTCACTTTAGCCCCTATTTCTTTGCTTGATTGAAGACCATTACATAGATACAAAATAAATATAATATACTTTTTTGGCTATAAATTAAAATTTCTCTCTCTCCGTTGCTCTTTCTGTGTGTATGGGGGAATGTAAAAAAGATAGCAGTTATCACAGAATTCATTGCAAAATCTGTTGGTTTATTACAGTAAACAAATGCTTGCCTTTTATATTTTTCCTATCTTGTGACACTGAAGAGTTTAGCCAGTCAACCAGAGATACTTCATTTCCCCCTGAAAACAGAGAGTGCATTATCAGCATTCTGATGCCACTGCAGCAAAGAACCAGACTATTGTGTCTTGTGTTCATGAGATGATTATAAAATAAACCTGTAATCTGTTAAAGTAAGCAAAGCTTATTATAATTCATTGCAGGCATCGTGAAATGTGGAATTCGGCTACACTAAGCTCTAAAGTGATGCCAAGAAAGATGCAATTTGTTGGGCAAAAGGGAGTCACAGAGGCTAGGACACGTGCAGGAGTTACAAGCTGGCGAATGATGTACATAAAGTGCTTCTGTCAGGGAAAAAGCCCACCAAGCCACTTACTGTTACAACTTTCCAAAATAACAGTTTGGGGTAAGTCTTACCCATAGGTATCTTTAATCAGGACAAACGACAGAGGCTATATTCCTAACCTGGCTCTCTATGTTTGTTAGTTGGTCCACACTGGGTGTTCAGTACTTTATAAGCCAAGACATCCCAGTGGGACATTTATTATAAAGCAAACTATAAACTAGATGTGTGTAGATCATGCAACAGCAGTTAACTATGCTAGAGAATGGATATAAAGCACAAACCTGCATATTATCTTTCTAAATAGAAAACAGAATTTATTCACTCTCTAAGAAAAAACACTGCGATAAAACCCACATTCCCATGATATAAAGAGGCCACTTACACATACACATTTCAATTTTGAAATGTTTGAATTTTCAGGGTTGAGTTAATAAATGGCCTTTTAAATAAATTTTAAAAATCAATATTTTGTACAACAAAATCTATTACACAGTAGAAAATCTAGTATAATTTTCATCTATAGGTACAAAGATATTTTTACATAGTATTTCAGGAGGAATCCCAAATGACCTTTTTCATCCAAGAATGGGCTTCTGAAGGGGACTTTTAAAAGCTTCTTTATAAAAACAGAGTTGAATCTGAGGAAAAATATGTAGAGATGTTGTTCTACCCACAGGAGCATGGCAGGAGAGGATGGGCAAAGGCATAAGGAAGAAAGTGAGCTGTGAAGATACACACGTCAAACTGGTAGAAACGAGATGCATAGTTATGGTGAACAATCAGGGTGATTAAACTGGCTAGGTAAAAATATGTAAGTATAAATAGTTTAAGGTGATCATTGGATTTATATAACAAGGGTATGAAGATGGGCAACTAAACAGTTTTTGGGACAGCAAGTGATTTGTACCTGTCTGAAGAGACAGTAAGAAAAATAGATTCTACCCGGAATAAGAATGGTACTAAGAGCCAAAAAAGATGCATTAGGAAAGACCTTGCCTACAATAAACATTATATTCTGCAAATATGGTATTCAGCAAATCTCATCTTTCTAGACAAATGTAAAAACCTGGGCAATGCAGTATACACTAGTGCTCCATTCCCAGTCCTACAGTGGCCATGTGGTTCTCTTGCCTGACATTCAGCACACCTGCAATGGGCTGTTTATGCTCCTGCCATTCATATGCTGAAATTCTAACCACCAAGGTACGATTCTAAACCCTAGTCCTCCGGCATGCATGTGATTTAGATCATGAGATTAGATGTCTAGGACTTTTCAGCCTCCAAAACTCTGAGAAAATACATTTCTGTTGTTTATCAGTCATCCAGTTATGGTATTTTGTTATAGCAGCCTAAATGTACTAAGATAATATGAGTTATTGAATTTCTTGCTGGTTTATTTCAGGTTTTCATCTCCTTTTTTTTTAAAAAAAAACTTTTATACACAACCAATAAGCACATACACTCACACAACATTATAATTGGGGTTTAATTTGAGTGTCTGCCAAAGAGTTTGTGTCAAAGTGTCTGCAAGGTTGCTTCTCAATGTGACAATGTCGATAGGTAGTGGAACTATTGAGATGAAACCTAGTGGGAATAATTAGACAACTGGAGGCCTCATTCCTGAAGAAGTTTAAAAGGTTCTTGTAAGAAGAGGTTGTTATAAAACCTGTGAGCTTGTTTCCTGACTCTCTCATTTCACCTCTCATTCTGTTACCTCTTTGGCATAAACTCTTTCCGTTGTACCAAACAGACAGGACCACCCAATCTTAGATTTTAAGTCCCTGAAACTGTGAACGAAATAAACCACTTTTTCTTAAAAGTACCTAGACTCTAGTATTTTGTTTTTGGAACAGAAACCAGATTCATTTTCATTGCTGTATAGGATTTCCTTGCAAGTGTATATAAAAATGTTGCTATTGACCTCAAAGTACTATGCCTCTAAATATATGTTAGTAATTTTTCCTCTACCAGAAACATTCCCCAACTTTTCTAGGTTAAGCTTACATATCATCTTCTTTATAAAATCTTTCAAAAATAATTCCAAGAGCACAACAGGCCAACAAAGGAAGCAGTTTTTCAAAGTGTTGGTGCTATTATGCTACAACAGGGTTAAGACATTATTTTTCTCATTTGATTCTATATCATCTAGTTATTTTCTGAACTCCCAATGTGCCATGTACAAAAGATAATCATGATAGACATAACTCTGATTTGTTAGTATGTCTGCCTCTGTCTAATTATCAGTGAGCTCATGGGCAAGACTCAGGTTCTCATCTACTGTTCCAGTGTCTTCTGTTGTGCTCTGTATTAAGTACGCAGATAAGACACATGTTGGCCAAAGTCCAAAGAGTTTTAGAGAACTTTCAAGTGTAACACTTAAAATTTCAAAGTAATTAAGTATATGTCACCTACAATAACAGATTAAAAAGGTGAACCTAGTATATTAAACTGAGTTGTATAACCCTGGATTTTAAGGATCCTGTAAAGCATTCATCACTATAGGATTTGAGTATTGGCATAAGACCTCCATAGTCTATACCCTAAAGCTCAATGAAACTCTTAAGTGAATACCAGTTTTGGCCTTTTTGCTGGCCTCCTATTCAAATGACCACTCTCCTATTATTGTTAGGCAGACAAATATTAAACAAGCTTGCCACGGAAAATATAGTTAAATGAATTTATTAAGAGGATACATTTTTCACCAGAGTACAATCTTCAAGCAGTATGTTGCACTGTCATTATCTCATTACAGTAATTTCAGCACTTGCTCCTGTTAACTTATTATAAAACATTTTAAATCATTTTCTTCATTGCAGGCACAACAAACTATCTCATTACCCAAATATGGATCACTGCCAAGTGCTATGACAAGGGATCCAATAAAAGAAATGCAGGAAAAAGTCAGAGTTCGGAGAAAGGTAAACACAGAACCGTATATAACTATGAACAACTGCTTGCCAAAAAGGAAGCAGTTTTTCAAAGTGTTGATGCCATAATGCCACAATAGGATTAAGACATTATTCTTCTCACTTAATTCTATATCATTTAGAGGGAAGAGATGGCTTACCAACTGGCTTAAAATTGTTCTCCTATAATATCTAGATAAGAGTATAAATGAATCTCTACCTAGTTATATGTGCCTACTATCATAAAACAGCCTCATATCAATATTCACATGGAACTACATTTTTATTTTTTATTCTGAGACAGAGTCTCACTAAGTTTGCTAAGTTGCCCAAGCTGTGCTCAAACTGGCAATTCTTGTACCTCAGCCTCCCAAACAGCTGGGATTACACTGTGCTCCACCACAACCAGTTTATGATCACTTTTATGCTATAATGACAGTTTTTAAAACAGATGATATGAATCACATGGCCAAAAATATTTACTATCAGGTTCTCTACAGAAGAACTTTGCTGGCCCTGGTCACAGTCTTGCTGCTGAGTTCATGGATCAGTATCATCTGTGTATTGTTCAAAATGCAGCACTCTCTCAGGCTGACTGGGTAAGAATTACATATTAACAAGACACTGTCTATTGTGAGCATGAATATTAAAATGTTAGAAGCACTTGACTGAAGAATACATCCTAAAGAGAAATAAAATTCCCCAAAGAAGGTGTGCTTATTACTAAGACTCACAATATTTCATTACTAGACAACAGAGAAGGCTCTTTGCAAAGATTTTTTATAAAAACAAAGAGAAAAAAGGAGATAGGTTTCAAATTATGTAAAGTATGAATATCGTGTTATGATGGGGAGAGATTTTTAGCCCCTAGGGAATATGGGACATATATAAACTATCTTAGTCCAGATGGCTAGTTTTGCTCAGAAAAGAAATACTACTATTGAAAGCTGGTCTAGGCCTCATATCATTCTTTTAGTACAAAAACACCAAAGAAACAAATTTGCTGATTTCAACCAAGTCCATTTTATTGTCATATTCATTTCCTTTTTAAATACTCCATTTTCTCTGTGTAGAGGAAAATTCTTTTTCCAATAAGGCAAATGGGTTATGATTTGCTCCCTGAAAATAAACGTGTTATAAAACCAACTCTAACTCTCTATTTTATCATGCGTTATTTGTGCTCCATTTATAAGAGGCTGTCTGCTATCATTTGGATTTATTTTATCCAATGCTGTAAGGATCTGGCAGAGAGAAACACCATTTCTTCTAACAATTACAAATCCTACCATGTCATTGTATTTATACTTAATATCTTTTAAGTTTTTTAAGTAGAACAATATCCAAATTTGATATCTCCAGAGAGAAAATAACAACTTATTAAAAAGTACAGAACTGTTTTATGAGCTTCACTTCTAACCAACAGACAAAAAAATTTAGATTTGTAAAAATAACATGTTAAAATCATAAACCTTGCTGAATCAATAGCTTTGGGAGCTAGCAAAAAAGGCGCCATGTAATAATAATCTGACAGGGTAGGTTATTGCTCTTTTGATAATAACTTTCAGTAGCTCTGGCAATGTTACCTTCTGCAGCCAAACATTCTTCTTTGGGTGTGGTGAACTTAGCAGGTAGAAAATACATTTTTATTTTTTTAAAGAAACTCTAACTAAGTACTTCAGATTGGACCATCTTTGATTCCAGAGATGACAGACTTCTGTCACAGAAAATTTATACCTTTCACTACCCCTCATTCTTCCAATTAAACTTGACAAAGATGGAGTGTGGCTGATAACTTTTTGATTTTTCTTTGATACCTCGCCAAATATTGCAAGTAGGAGGAAATTCTGACAAGGCTCAGTTGTTCTGCAGAGAGATGAGTAACTAAGGCCCAGAGAAGTTAAGCACACGGTCCAAAACCATTTCATAAGTTGGCAGTGTGTGCATCTCCAGAGGACAGCGTTTTTCTTTTTAAATCTCTGTATTGCCTAACTCTAAGTCCTATGCCTGGCACACAGTAGGCATTCAGAAGTTGTTTGTTCAGTGGATTGCAAATCTCTGAATTCCATCCCAAGTTTTTTCCATTCTACCATGCCTGTTCATGTTTAACAATAGGTTAATCTCTTTTTTATCTTCCAAAAGAATCAGAAGTAACATTTCAAATTATGCTTTTACACAGATGTAATTAAATCTTTAAAAGGTGGGATGGCAAAGAAATTAGAGGCTAGAGTATAACAGACATTTTACAACCTGCAGATGCCAACAGCGGGCAGCTCCCACGCTGCTCCGCCCCCACGTCCCCGACAGTATAACGGCAATTATATTCCAGGGTGAATAATACAATTATCTAAATGAAACCAGGAAGAAAAAAAGCATACAACATAAAAGGATTAGCTGCTCAAGGACTTGTAGTTGGGGGAGGCAGGAGGATGGATCCAGGCTGACAATTTCATAAAGTAGCCATCAATTATTTAAATCATTGTGACTTTTCAGACAGCATTCTGGACAGCAAGGGAAAAAAAAAACACTAAAAATTTGAAAACCATAAATTAGAAGAGAGATGCTTGTTATTTGGTTTTGGAGTGAAACGTGCTCTGCCTAGAGAAAGGAGCAAAAGGAAAGGCAAAGTCACTATAAATAGGAGGTGGTTTAACATGTTACTTTCCTAGAAGTTCAGCAGAAAAACATATTTCTCTTATAGTACAAGTGTTGGTGCTGTTAAAATCCAATACAAATAAACCACTCAGCACATGAAAAGTAACAGATTTTAAATAATATGATAAGTAGAATATAAAGAGAATTGGGCCAGAAAGACAGGAACCTGTATTCTACTACAGAAACTGACACTCACCAGATATGGCACCTCAGATGAGAGACTTAATGTGTTGAACCTGTCTCCAGTAATGGACATGAATTAATATCTAAAACATATTATAGTCTAGAAAATTCTGTTGAAATCTTTGTATGATAGAAAATAACCAATACTAACCAGGAAAACCATAATTCAGACTAATTGTACACAAGCAGGCTTTTATTAAAAAGTTATGACTTAAAAATGGCATTTGTCCTATGTATGTGTATGAGTTTGATTATAACACTGCCTGCCTGCTATTCTACATTTCTACCATATAAAGAACTCAGTCTATTCCTATATATCCAAGACCTGAAAGAAGTAAATAGATTTAAAACAAGCCTAACATTTTTGCTGTTATCTGAAGTATCTGCATTTACTAAGCTGGTTCTAAGGTAATTGATTATTTCCACTCAGGCACAAAGTCTACAACTGGGATAATACTCATGAGGTGAACCTGGTCAATAGTTTCATGGAACAATTAGCTTGGCCTTTCCTAGATTTAACTAGTTGAGAAAGAATAAAATACATTTCAAATGAAGTACTTATGGTGATTGCCATAATACTATTGTACTTTCCATAAAAAGTAGACATTATAAATATATAACTAATATATAAATATTTAACTAATGCACTTCAGATAAATATATAAGCATTAGCTTATATGTGCAAGATTTTAAAAAATAATTATCTAGGATCTAATTAAAAACATTCACCAACTAAATAATAACTATGTAAATTACAACTTATCTCTGATTTTTTTTTCACTTAAAGAGAAATCTTTAATTTTCTCTTATTCATCTTCTGTCCCACAAAATGTTTCTGATCTATGCTGCTTACAAAATACTTGTCATGGCTGATGTTCAGAAGGTTCTTTCTGCAGTTATACTTTTGCTCTTTTGTCTACATGTCCACCCTAAAAAATTTTCTCCCAATGGTAGATGCATGGCAACATGTGTTTGTCAAGATCTATAGAATTTTAAAACACAAAGAAAACTGATTACATAGAACATTTAAAAAATCATTAAAGATTTCATGGGATCATAGGATAAAATCTAGAATATGACAAAGCCAGCTAACTACATTGTGAATGAATAAAAAAACTTCATTGAAGGAATGGGGAGAAAAAGTACTACTCACTTTGGAGATAAATAGAGTCTATAAGCCTAAAGGCAAAATCAAGTACACATAAGCAGAGTAAACTAGTTTTTGAAGTTCATTCCCAGAAGGGTATAGGTTAGCAATTCTTATTCTATACACAGACACTAAAATTGACCACTCATGCTGGACTCCGACAGTTAAGTAAATGGATGACAGAGATTGTGGGAGCCAGGTTTCTCACTCTAAAAAGGGGAAATCAAAGTGAAGCAAGAAGACCAGTATGCTGTAAGTAGTAATGAATTAGGTTGGAGACATCAGTATGAACTCATTTAAAGTTTAATACAGACACAAGTATTATATACAGAAATATTTGGAAACATGAATATATGCAAAGGCTAGTCTACATACACACATTTCTTCTGTCAGCTGTCAGAGCCTAGAAATAATAACAGTTAAGCAACAAAAATCACACCGAAGCCCATTATAATACCATTCTAGATTCTAATACCATTCTATAATAAAAAGAACTAAGATCTTAAAAAAGCTGCCTGATTCTAGGAACAGGGCAGTACATAAGATGTACTGCAGCATACTGCATTGCAGGTGAGGAAATGCTTTAAAAAATTCTAATGATGGGGACACAGGAAATATAGAAGCTAAACTGAAAGAGCCCCTCATGGTGAAAGCTGGAATAATTTTTTTTTTAAATTTTATTTTAAAGAGAAAAAAATAAAATAAAGTTTCAAAATAAGATCATAAGAGGGTAACAATGGTTAATACATTGAGTATTTTTTTTTTTTTTTTTTTGGTACTGGGGATTGAACTCACGACTGCACACTTGCAAGGCAGGCACTTAAGCCACTGAGCTAAATGCCCAGCTTAATACATTGAGTATTGTAATCTTTAAATTAGTTACTCAGAGTACAAGATATCTGCATTTAATTATCCAAATAATATTAGCACAAATCATTTTTTCAATGAACTGAGAGGAATTAGTAGTATACCTATTTTAACTATCATATATATACACACTGGTTTCAGAACAGCTGCAACAATTTGTGTAACAAAATAAATAAAATGATATTGAATTATAACCCAAAGTATGATCCATGAGTCTACACTACAAATAAATGATTAAATCAGTGGTGGCAAACCTATGACACGCGTATTTGTTTTTATTTTAACAAAAAGTTGTTAATTTATGAATTGCTTTTTCTAAATTAAAATCTCAGTATTACGTTTAATTGCAGTGTTGGCACTTCGCAACAAATAAGTGGGTTTTGGGTCGCAGACTGGGCACTTGCTTCTAAAAGGTTCACGATTACTGGACTGAGACATATAAATATGGAGGAGACATGACAAGTCTCTCACACAGAAGCATTCCAAATAATTTAAGCTCTACCAACAAGTAGAGCATACCTCCCTACTCCATAAGTGTACAGGTTGTACAAAGTTGCTTCCCTCCAAAGAGTACATTATATGACAGGGAAACAAAAGAATAACATCTGTTGTGTTTTTTAATTTTTTGAGACAAGGTCACACTATGTAGTCTAGGATGGTCTTGAACTCACTGTGTAGCCCAGGCTGGCTTTGAACTCATCCAATCCTCCTGCTTCAGTCTCCTGAGTGCTGCAATTATAGGCATGTGCTACCTTGTCCAGCTAAGAATAACTTTTAATAGGATAACCAACCATTGCCTTGGGTGAGTAATCAAGGTTGACATCAACATTATAAATCATATCAATAGTATATGCCTGAGATGGTGTCTAAAAATACACAATCCCAGTGAAATCATGAGAAAATATGAAATAAGCCTATATTGCAGGATACTATATGAAACAGTTTATAAAAATTCCTATCAGTTTCTCAAAACAGTCACAGTTGCCAGGTTGTGCAGGTCTATAATCTTAGCTACTTGGGAGGCTGAGGCAGGAGAATTACAAGTTTGAGATCAACCTAGGCAATTCAACAAAACTGTCTCAAAATAAAAAAGATTTTTAAAAGTTTGAGATATAACTCAAACTTTTAGAAGATCCTTGGGTTGTATCCCTGGTACTGCAAACAAACAAGCAACATAAAACTAAATGAAAATTCACTCAAAAGCAAAAACAAACAAAATAGCTAATTATCCAAGTTAAAAAAAAAAAAAGAAAAAAAAAGGAACGTAAGCAACTGCTATATCCAAGAGAGCCTAAGGAGAAATAGCAATTAATTGTAATGCATTCTGAATGGGATCTTGGTGCTAGAAAAGGTTCTTAGGGAAAAACAAAA
Source organism: Dolichotis patagonum (assembly GCA_004027295.1). NCBI lineage: Eukaryota > Metazoa > Chordata > Mammalia > Rodentia > Caviidae > Dolichotis > Dolichotis patagonum. Next base: position 105,383 of record PVJX010001278.1, read on the forward strand.
CAACAAGACCCAAAAGGTCAGTATGAATAATGTATGGACTCTGGTTAATAATAATGTATCAACATTATTTAATTATTTATAGCTAATATACTGCAACATGTTAGTAACAGGGAAATTGGATATGAAGTACACTGAGTATGAGGAATATTTTGAGTATCTATCTTTGCAAGTTTTCTGCAAATCAAAACGTCTCCAAAACAGAAAATTTACTATAAAAAATCAGTGTGTAATATTACTTTCCTTGTCAAACAATATAGCACTGTTTTTACACACTTTACCCCTAACCACATAAGAGATACGCTTTGTTGTAACTGTTAGCAATTACCATTTTATTGATTCAACAATTGAGTGCCTAGTAATGCCCAGGAAATTCTATTAGCTTGAAAGTAAAACTGATAGGATGCAAGAAAGGGGAATGGTGGTGGTTCAAGACCCAAGAAATTAACTGACAGCCCAGCCCTCTGCTCAGGCCGACTGATCACTCTAGCAAAGCTTTGGAAGTCATGGGCAAGAACAGCAAGCAAGGTCACCAAAGCACTTCTGCAAGTGTCTGATAGGCAGCCTTGACCTTCAAAGACCATAGGGACGACAAATTCAGAAATGCTTTGCAGAATGAAAAGGAAGAAAGCAATTAAGCTCTTGTGGTTGAAATGGGGCAAAGAAAAGTAGTATGCTCCAATGAGGAGAGGTAGAGAATGGCTCTCATTTAAGTGTGGTTATCTGAATTTGACTTTGTAGCTATTTGCAAATGAATACTCAGGATATTCTGGACTCCATAGATAGGGCCATCCATCATGGGAATAGCTGTAACTATGAAGGGGGAAAAGGAGATAAAAATGAGGAAGAAAAGGAAAGGGAAACCAGAAGCCTTGATGAATTTTTCCTCTCAAAAGACTTATTTATAGTATGCACAATCCAAAAAGGACATAATGACACAGATAACCTGTTAATAAATTAGCTGTAGGTTGCCTTTTCCCCAAAGCAGGACTTTAACTGACAGTGCCTCTGTATCTAAAAAGGTAGCAAATGAGAAATGTACAGCTCAATCTTTAAATAAATAAGAATGTGCTCCAGCCAAATGGTTGCTCCTAGGGACACAGAGATGGACATACAACTGTGTCCATCCAGTTGTGGTCTCTGAGGCACAAGAAGAAAAACCTGATGGATATTTATGAGTAAAAAATTTATTCTGAAAAGTCACTGTTTTGTGTTCTTTGATCAATTATGACAATCAGTCAGGAGAATCACTTTAAGTACTGAAATCAAGTGGGGCCTAGTGGCACACGCCTATAATCCCAGCACTCAGGAAGCTGAGGCAGGAGGATCCTTGAGAGTTCAAGACCAGCCTGGGTTACAAAGTGAGCTCAAGTCCAGCCTGAACTGCACACAGAGATCCTGTCTCAATAAGACAAAACAAAACAAAACAAAACAAAACAAAACACCTGAAATCAGCAAAATGCTGAGAGGTTACCAAACCTCAGGTAGCCATAAAGTCATTATCCAAAGAGTCCATTTAGAGAGAATTCAAAACACTCACAGAGGAAGCTTTCTGTCTCCCCTTCAGTTACTGGATTACTAGATGCCTGCCTTAGCTGCATTAGTGACCCCAGGTTCTCTAGCCTCTCATGTGCCTGGGATGTGCAAAGCCCACTCTTCAGCGCCCATCCATCTTGGCATACTCATTCTCTGAAACTTTTCATGACTCTGTGTCTCTTCCCATTTCAACAGAAAGCTGGTCTCCAAGCCTGAGATCTGCACTATCGAGTTTAATGCCCCATTAAATTTATTTCTCACTTACCATTCATTCCTTCACTCAGCTAGACTATTTTCCCTGTCTCATCAAAACATAACGGTCAGTTTTACCTTCTGTGTCCATGCATATTTTGCATCCCTTGTTTGGGTTACTTTTTCCTGTCTTCTCCTGCATATCCTACAATGTTTCCTGCTTAAGGACTCTCTTGAATCCTTCAGTGCTCAGTGCCTCCCTTCTTAACTCTTAACAGTGCCAATGAACCATCACATTCAGTGCTCCAATGGTCTTGCACTGTTCTTGAATTCACAGGTGTGAGAAATTCTAATTCCCTAATTACAGTAACTTATAAATTCCTGGAGAAGTGGGTCTTGCTTTAAATTCATTCTGTATCTCTACATCACCTCCTTTGAGAACACAAAGCAAGTGTTAAATAAATATTAATAATTTAGTTTTATTAGAATTTCAATAGTAGATATTACTCGACTGTGTCTTGTCACTCTTGTTTATCAGGGGCTCTGTCAAATTTTTAGCAGCCTTTCTTACTTTCTAGGCCAAGATTCAGTGTGTAGAAGTTCTGGGTAGGACTGGATCCTTGTAAAGCATGAAGAAAAAACAGTTGCTTTCCTTGAATGGTTAATCTTAAAGGGTCACTTAACTTTCTTGCTGAGATAGTCTTGTTTGCCTCACTAGAACATCTCTAAACCAGAACTGCAAAATCCAGACAGGGCAAAAATTACTTAGGATAAGAACCTCAAAAATTTCCTAAGTGCAGCAGTTCTCTGTCTGTACTCATCTGGCTCCTACCAATAATCTTGCGAGGTTAGCAATTCTGCTGTTCCCAAGACTGATAACTATCATTTGCTTGGGCTTTTGAGTCAGTCTTTTTTTCTCTGCCTAGAATCTTTTGAAGGGAAGCTCTTCCTCTTCTCTAACATGTAAGGAAAAGAAATAAATCTAAAGATGCTTTTGTTAGCAAGTAAAGTCAGATATATTTCAGGCAAAGGCAGCTCTCTAAAGATCTGAGTGACAGAGTGTTAATGCAGTTCGGTCCCTGTCAGCAGATCTGTCATAAGGCATTACCTTCTCCCCTGCTTCTCCACCAAGGAGTGGGTCGAGGCAAGATCAAAACAGACAGCAGCCAATCAACATCTCGAAATATTACTTCAAATAGGCCCCATTCCTTAGGACAGCCTGCATCATGTGTAAGCTGGCCATCAGTGGATCTACCTCCACTCATGATAGAAAGCAAATGCAGGGTCTTACCTTAAAAGCCAGGGCTTATCCCTGTATCGAAGCCATTCTCAAACAGCCTCCTGCTTGACGTTTCTTAACACCAAGCAAAGGTGGTAAACAAGTGTCATTAGCTGTAACTACTTTTCTATCCAGCAGCCCCTCATGACTAAAGTCTTCCAGTTCGTTCTTTTAAAACTGACCCCATAACCCAGATACGGCAGATGAATTTTTGAAAAGTTCAGTTTAAATGAAATCTGTTCCAAATACATTGTGTGAAATGAAGAATTGCTGAAGAAAACATTTAGAATTAATGACTGACCTCAAAAAATAAAAATTTGAGATGATTAAGGATCCTTACGCAATATATGGTACTGGCTGTGATGATTTTCTATAGACAGAAGAAAAAAAACAATGTTTATTTCTAGCCTTTTGGTATTACTTCAAAAGCCCAGCTGAAAAACCAAAGCAAAGCAAAGCAAAACAAAACAAAAAAGCCTAGCTGGCTATTCTCAATAGAAGGTTTTGGTTTTCTCTCTCTCTCTCTCTGCTTTCTTTTTTGAGAAAGTGTCTGGCTATATCATTCAGGCTGGCCTTGAACTCACAGAGATCCTCCTGCCTCAACTTTGAAGTGCTAGGATTATAGACATACACCATCATGCCTGGTAGAATTACTTTAAATATAATTAATTTTTTCTCTTCTTTCTCTGCAGAAAGCTACTTGCAGAAGTCATGTTAACCAGGAAATTCTCTAAGAAAACTAGACAGACAGATGAGATTCTATTTTTTTTCAGAGATAAGAATATAAGTTAAGAGCTGGGAATATAGCTCAGTGGAACAGTGCCTGCAAGGTCCTGAATTTGATTACTGGTACAAAACAAAAACAAACAAAAAAAAGAATATAAGTTAAAAAAATCTATAAATATTAAAATTGATAGTGTTATATGTCTGATATGCCTGTACATGAAAATCATTTCTCATTTAGTAGCCTTTTGCATCAAGAGCAATAAGTTCCTTTGTAATATTATATAAAGGCCCTACTTATAGATTACGTACAGCTATAAGATGGGTGAATTTCCTGCTCCATAGCAATGTTTAAATGAAATGTTTGGATAAATACATTTATATATTGAATATTTAACAAAGCAACTATACTCTCACTTAATATTGCTCTCTGTGTGTTCAGATTTTCTAAGTAAAATTTTAAAATCCTGTGAGTAGCACTGTGGTAAGTGTTTAGGGAATGGCTGGGAATTCATATCTGGGATATCTGAGGAGGAACAAAAATGACCAGGTTCAGTTATGTTATAAAAGAAACACAAGACAATGCTAATATAGAATCTATGTGGGAAGTATGTTGCTGTACAACCCACATTTTTCCAGCTTTTATGTGTGTCAAAATATTTTCATAGTGAACTACTAGAAGAAAGTAGTTTCAAAGTAGTCAAGTTCTTATGGTAGTTGTCTAATCATGTATGAAACAAGCTGTTGGCAAATCTTTTCATTTAAATAGAAAACAATTATTCTTGTATCTGTTTTCTTAGCACCATTCTGTTTAGTGCTAGTGGATTTATCAAATGGAGTAATCATATGGGCACGTGGACCAATAATAAAAACTGTCAAAAAGTATCTTAATATTTAAATATTAAAGTCATAATAAATGTATAACAACGTTCTTCTTCTCCTCTAGTCTTATGAGGTAGCTCAATGTCATTTTTATTTTACAGATGAGGGAAAGGAGCTCACGGGCACTAAGTGTCTGGACTTGTCAGAGTTTCTAAGGATATCACATACATACATCATATGCTTTCCCACTCCACCTTGATGAAACGTAGCAATAATTACTTTCACAAATGACTGTGAAGAATCACAACAAAATTCTACAACAATTTAAGTATATTAAACTAGTAATAGAATTAGTAATACAAAAATAATACAACTATATATAATGATCTGAAAACACAAATGTTATAAGATCCTAAAAATTGGGGCCGGGGATTTAGCTCAGTGGCTTAAGTGCCTACCTGGCAAGTGCAAGGTCGTGAGTTCGATCCCCGGTACAAAAAAAAAAAAAAAAAATCCTAAAAATTTTCCTTTAGAATGACAGATACAAGTTGCTTAGTTGTCTTGGACATGAATAGGTAAGAATTAAAGCCATGCTGACAATCTAAACAATTTAAGAGAAAAACAAAGGCATCTTCTAGTACTATATCTTTCTGCATGAAGTCTGAAGTTGCTACAAGTGGCTGATTATCTGAAGTTTCTACTTGTTACTAAGAGACCAAACTATGCTGCTAGTGAATAACTAATATAATGAGTTAAATTCAAAGAAAATGAAAACTATGCATGCTAAGTGTTTCTTTAGGTGTACATAAATAATGAAAATGAGATTAAACTTTGAAACATCTTGGTTTTTAAACCTATTTCAGCACAGTGAGACTATTGGCATGATTTCTCAGCACTTACAGTGGGGAAAAATCAGTTGATCAGCTCTCTTTTCACCTTAATGATTTTCATGATGACTTCCAGCAGACCTTAGTGGGACTAATCTATTCATACTAATAAATGCTGAATCTTTTCTGTGCTAGAGAGTGGAATGGCATATGCCACTCAAATGAAAAATTTTTCATATTAACATAATTTTTAATGATGAAAACAATATGCTTTTGCTGCTAGCCACACTTTCTTGGGAAAATGTAAGAGGTTACTGGCACTGCTTTGGATTAGTAGGGAAGATAACAGGTTTGGGCATCAGTGTAATTAACTCCAGCAAACGATCATACTGTAAGTAGCTGTGTCCACCAACTTTCAATAATGCTTAACTAGAGCTTCAGCTATCATCCAACCTACCAAGGACATTCATTTTGAACCTCATTGGCATCTAGGATTTAAACCATCCTAACCTAAATGCTTTAACAGCAATACATTTCCACTGCTTGCTGCCAGAACGTCTTCAAGGAAAGCATTGTATATTAAATATATTGCTTTCTGTGTCACTTGCTTCTGGTTACTCACTGTAGTAAACTGAGTATTATTCCCCTCAAATCCTACATGAAGCTTCAGACTGTGACCTAACTTGGATATAGAGTCTTTGCTGATGTGGCTTAAGATGCCTAAATCCTACGGAAGTGTCCTTGTAATAGTCAGAAAAGGAAACTGGACACACATGGGAGAAGGCCATGTTAAGACACAGGCACTACACTAGAAATTACACTAGAGTCAGAAAACTACCAGGAGCCACCAGAATTTGTGGCTCTAAGTCCTACTTTTGAGCCTTTGGAGGGACTGTGGTTTCTGCTGTGACAGAATAAATTTCTGTGTTTTTAAACTGTCAAGTTTGTAGTAACTTATTATGGCAGCCTTAGGAAAATAATCTACTAGCTTAAATGATCATAAACACCTCATGCTACTGCTGCTAACAACTGAACAGGAGCAAAGCCCCAGGAAAAGGAGAAAGGAAATGAGATAATGTCATCTTTTACTGTTGTACCAGGATAGTGGAAGGCCAGAGAGCACTCTCTAGGTGGGTGCTAGAGTACAAAGAGAAGGAAGCAGCAAGCTAATGGTGAAGAGATGCAGGTTGAAAATCTAGACTGACTTGGCATGGGCTGAGTATGCATCAGCAGAGGTAAAAGTTCAGAAAACTATCAAGGTAGGAGTTAATGAGCTGTCAGGTAACGTATCAGAACAGTCACTGCTTAGATCCATGCCCATATGACACAGGGTAGGTGGGAAAGGGTGGGTTTCACAACCATTATTCCTTTTAAGCAGTAGCTATTTTTACAAGATTGATTTTAGCATTCCCATTTCATAGAGGAAGAAATAAATATAGAGAAGTTAAGTAATTTAGTCATGGACACAGGCTGAAATTTAAATCCATTTGTGTCTGATTCTAGGGCTTATGTAAAAAACCTGGTTCAAGGCATTAAGCAGAGAACTCTGTTATAACTCGACGACTTAATTGAAGAATGTCTCAACCATAGCTTTTTATGCTTTCCGTCTTAGGGCAATAACTGAGTCTATGGAGCAGAAAGCTCCAGGCCAATGGCAGTAATTTGGGCTGTGGTTGGGATCATTTGGATGTCTTATGAAATGTTGATGCCCAGGTAGGCTCCATTCCTGCCCAACTGATGGTGTGTCAGCAGTGGTGTTCTTAGGAAGCTCTTGGAAAATCTTAGTTGCTGAGAATGCTGCTCTAAATCCACAGGTGTGAGTGGGAAGTGGATATGGCTGAGGAGGAGGTGACAGTGTGGTGTTTGCAGGCAGAGTGTTAGCTATTTCACTTCTCAGAAGTAACTCTGACAAATACTAGGACAGTGAGGAAAATGAAAATATGTTGTAAATGTTTAAATGTTTCAAGAATAGTTAAAATTTTTTACTTGTACAGCTTATACTTAGTCCTGCAGTGATACGGGAACTTAACCTGAGTATTAGGAAAGCTGCTTCTATCTCACATTGCCCTACATGAGCCAAGAAATGTGGGCTTCTCCTGCCTTTGGAAAGGGTTTTGCAAAATTCAGCAATGTGCTAGACTAGGAAGCCGCTTCTGTTGCCACATCAAATATTGTTTTCACTATGTCTGGGCCTGCATGAAACATAGTAGGATACTTTTTTTTAGAAGTGCTTTACAACAGTAAAGCCTTCGTTACAAAGCTAAAGTTCACAGTGTTAGACCCTAGTTCTTAATCCAAAGATGGGAATGGTGTTATTGTGTTAAGCACATGCTTCCTCAACTCCAGAGAGTATCAAATCACCTGGAGGTTTGGTTAGATCAAAGATTTTCAAAGACAGGCGAGGCTGAGGAATCTATGTTTCTCAAAAGCTCTAGTCTAGATGATGCTGATGCTACGAGTGCTTGCGCCAGGTTTTGCGCTGCACTGATCTCAAACAAAGCTTCTCAAATGCTACTAGGTAACCAGTTGATGACACCATCCAAAAACAGACTCTGCTTCAGATTTCTGAAGCTCTTGTCTAAAGATAACTTCCTAGGTAGCAAGGGTATAGTTTCTGCCACTGGAAATAGCAGAGGTAACTTTATGTGGGTTATTGTCCACAGAAAGTTGCTCATTCAGTAGTTTGCTGAGTAAAGGATAAAAACATGAAGTATTAATTCTTTTTCTCTCTCTTTTAACACAGGAGTCACAAAACAGGAAATATATCCCCAAATCAATGATAAACTAGGAAATTAACGTCAATCAGTTCAATCTCTGTCCTCGTGTCTATGGAATGAAAAGTTTGTAGACTCTGGAAGACATAAGATTTGCCATAAATAACTATTCCCCAAATATGTCCAGAGTAGAATCAGAAGGCCCACATGATTCAGGAATAATGAATGGTAACTTTCTCTTAAGAGATTTCCTAAGTTTACTGTGAATCAGCATGCTTTGCTTTGGAAAGAGTGAAAGTCATTTTGCGGAAAAAGCAAAGGCAACAGAGGATTCTCAGATGGTAAGACCATGAAGTAAATTCAATCCTACCTTTATTCTGGGAGCATCAAAGACTTAAGAACTATGACATTTTAATTTAAGTACTGTTTAGAATCATTACTTCTATCTACTATTATGGTTGGTATCATTACTATTAAACTCAAGATTATGAATTTTATAACATGAAAGAAAACATAAACACACTCTTGTACTAAGGAAGCCATTATTCACGCATGTGTATCTATTCATTCATTCATTCACTGATTAAATATTGAGTGCTTCTTCAATATTCTGGCTATTCTGGAATATTCTAGGAACTGGAGATTGAGGACAATAAATGTCAAATGTGTAAGCTCTTCTTTCCTTTACTTCTCTGTGAGGCAGTATGGGGACTAACACCTAGAGCAGTACTCCTCTATTTATGGTGACAGCCCAGTTTTGTTAGCCTAATTTGTTGCAGAGAGACATTTTTATAAAATACAAAAAAAAAGTTATTATAAAAAGATACTTAAAAATTCACAAAAATATATTAAATATAAGTTCTAATTTTGTATTAGATTCACCAGATAATGTCAGATTGCTAAACAGACAATAAAAAATCTAAATGCTCAGTGTCAAATTTTCTTTGTGGATAGGATACTGGTAACACACAGCTGGCAGACAAGTATCATCCTCAGGCCATGATTTGAGTTAAACTGGTTTAGAATACAGATTCCTGGTTTAGATCGTCTGGGTGTGGGTTCTTGTTCTATTTTTGGTAGACATATAACTGTGGGTAAGTTATTTATTTTTATAGTTTCTAAGTTTCCTCAAAATAATAAGACCTTCACAAAAGTTTCTGTCACATAATAAAAGCCCTTATAAGTCAATACATATAAAGCGCTCAGAACGGTATATAGCTAGTACATAGCAAATGCTATCAAAGTGTTAGCTGCTATCACTACTACTACCTATTATTATGATTGACATTATTACTACTAGTACAACCTGCTATATTATTTTGGACCTATACTTGCACAGTTGTTTCACCTACAAACGGAGCTCATATTCTTCCTTTCTCTTAACTTTCTTCTTATTTTTATGTGGACTCTTTGTTAGAAAGTAAAATCACTGGTGCAAATACATGTTAGCCTCACAGAAATCCCCTCATAACATGTGCCTATATTCCGTACATGTCATTTCAGAGGGGCAAGGACAAACTGTCCTTTCATTTTCTTTATAGGGCTCCTATCACTGCATCTGTCCATCATCAAACAAATGAAAGCAGCTCTAAGACAGGTGTCCCTTCACCTCCCTGGAAGCTCTGGCTGGACTGATACCAAACGACACTGTGTGCTACCTCAGGGGAAAGGCACATCCTCCCTGCTACTCTGTGACCAGACTGTCTAGCAGAGAGACTAAGTGTAAAGGACATCTTTATGCTTCATATACTTGAACACTTAACCATCTACATCTTTCCACATACATGTATTTCTCCAAGCTCACTTCTTAACATTTGCTTTGGTTTCTTGGCTACATTTTTAAAAGGATTATTTCTTATTTTTCCTTCAGATTGGCTGTATAAAATTACCTGGGAATAAAATTACCAAAGAAACATGAAACACACTTGGGAAACACTGAAAGTTGAACAGCAGAAATAATGTTAGAAGACAACCTATGTTCATTATAAAAGAGAGATTATCTCTCAGGATGAAAAAGGAATAGCTATCTCTTCATTTATTTCTTGAACCACATAACTTGGAGAATATTAAGCAAATTTATTTTCTGCACCCTCAACACCTTACTCTTGCATTAAATAAAATTCTGATGAAGAAAGGACAATAAATTAACCAAAATAACAAAGCAGGTATTATAGCTCTGATAACAAATTTGGAGGTTAATAGTTTAGATGCCCTTAATCTCAAGATTTACTTACTTACATATAATTATATCTTGACAAGTTTAGGAAAAGAACAGATAAAGCTGAAGTTCTTACTTACCATCAGAATAATTGACTTAAAGGACAAGAGGTACAGTTACACGGTAAAGAGGTTGGGGGTGATCTGTCAGACATATCAGCAAACTGCCTAGAGATGACACTTACCTGGGAAATGTATGGCCTGTCATGGCCCAGATTGTAGTCAACTAGTAAAGAGTTTCATTCATGCAGTAGTGCACTGCTGCCTTTCTTTTTCTCTTTCATGCATCTATTGACATGTGTCTGGCATCCACACTCATTAAACAAGTTATTTATTGTGCATCTTATTGCCTGACACTATACTATGCTTTTGAAAATTGCCTTCTGTCAATGGGGAAAGGTGGAAAATAAAAAAAGTTAGCAAAATTAATTACTATAGCTATAAGTGTTAACAAGAGGGAAAAAATGTTAGGAGTAGGACTGGCTCAGTGGTACAGTACTTGCTTATGAAGGATAAAGCCCTGGGTTTAATCATTAATAATATAAAAATTTAAAAATAAATTTAAAAAACCCAAAGTGTTAAAATAGTGATTAATGATAGAGACCTCTTTGAAATTCTGACACAAAGAATATTCTGCTCAGATGACTCATCTGAAGAAATATTAATTAAGGAAGAGAGAATTTACAGATGTACAGACAGGGTTGAAAGCAGTAACAAGGGATGTTAAGGCACCCAGAGAGTAGTAATAGCAGGAAGCAGAAATCAAGGGGCAACCCATAAGAGCTGGAGCTATGGAGAAAATGTCCCTCTGGAAAGACTTCTGATTATAGAAGCAAGCATCCATGGTCCGGGATAAAATTAGGAAGGGAAGTGGAAGGGATAAAATTAAGGGAAATGGAGAAGACATTATTCCAATTGTCTCCTTACCAGCTTCCAATTAGGAAGCTGGTGAGGAGCTTCCTGTACAATTACAAATAGGTAATTGCACTACCTATTTTTCAGAACCTGATTAGAAGTTGCCTGGAAAGATTGCCTTGATGGTACAGTCCATAAGGTTGAGCTTCAGTACTGAAAATGCATGGAGAAGGCTGGCCTTTAGGTAAAAAGCCAGGAAAAATCTCTCAGCAGAGATTTTCTCCCAGTAGATAGTTCAACTAAAATTCATAGAGATGTTATTCATGCAAAGAGGTACTGGAAGAGCAACCCAGAACGAGGAGTGAACATGTGTCTTTGCATTCCCCCTTCTCTGTAGCTCTGGTTCAATATACAAACCTCATAGAACCCTTGGTAAGAGCAGATCTAACTGTAACTCATGTAACTCAAGACAACATCTTCCCAGGTGTGATGTCTCTATTCAGTTTTCTTGGTATAGAAGAATTTGCTCATAAAAAGAATGCTCATAATTGGGATACTTCTATAACAAAGGCCCGGCACTGCTGTTAAGTCTAAAGTATACAAAAGGTAAAATCAAGGAAATGCGTATTATAATTCTGACTTACACAGCTTCTTTTTGCAGCAATTAGGTTTTCTGTGCTTTAAGTATCCTCATATTGTACAACTTAAAAGAAAAATGTGTTTTTGTACTAATTGCTCCTTTAAATGAAGAGAAGCTGTAAAGATAAGATTACAGTGTAATAATAGTGTATATCCATAATTTGAACTCAACTAATTTTCTTTTAGTTTTATATTTGTCTTTAAATTAACATATGTATAAAATGTTTACTTCAAGCCCACTAATAAAAATATCTATAAACAGATTATTTCTATCACCTAGAAGACATTTCTTTATGTAGTCAAAATAAGACATTCAATATTAATAAGATCATTATTTGAATTAAATGATCTCATGTTGAAAAGCCAGGTTCAAATTCACTGTGAGCTAGTCGAGTTATTTACAGTAAGCTTGGCCTCAAATGATATAGAATGTTTCCTGCCGGTAATTGAGGCCAGGGAGAGTAACTAATTTCCTTCCTGCTAATCCCTAATATTCTGTGATGCATTTACCAATGGAAAACACAATGCCTTTCAAGGACAAATTCTAGGCTAATAATAAAGAGCTGCCAGCATGCTAATGAGACTCACCATCTCTCACATTCAAAGTTAACTACTATTTTCTTAAAGAGTTTAAGAACTTCCATTATCCAACTATATTAGACCTAAATTTCCCTAGTGCCTGTTTAATTTATTTCCTCTTGTTTTGTCTCTGAAGAATATGGAAACAGATGGCAATCTTTCTTAATTTATGACTCTCGGCAAGTCAATAAAAAAAGCTGACAAAAACAGTCAGTTCTAGCGTATTATCACCTGCAGGAGAGGCCGCTGCACCCCCAGCACTTTCATGGTGTCTGCGTTAGCTAGGATCTTCAAGGGGTCAGATGTTTTAGTGACTCCTTCAATCTCCTTGTTGATTTCAGCTAAGACCTGATTGAGGAAGATGTTTTTGATGTATACAGTGAGAAACTCTCGAAGAGGACACTGCTTGGCTGGGCCAAGTCCCATGGCATGCTCAATCTCTTGAATAAACCTGGAAGACAAACAGAGCAAAAAGTTTGTTAAGCTTACCAGAAATAGTTACAAAACTAAGACAGCACAGCTTGGGGCATCTGTGTGTTTTCTAAGGTAAGAACTGATCAATACTCTATTACTCATTTATATAGGACTTTAGATTTTCTTTAAAACATAAGTAATTTCACTTATTCAATAGATGTAAGATCAAACTGAAAAGCATGACTTTTAAACTGGTGGGAAAGGAGAGACAAATACTTTTATTAATGCAAGAAGGAAGTAAGAATATAACAGGCAAAGGAAAGGTATATGGTAAAAAAACAAAATTGTGGTGCAAATTAAAGAGCACATCCATGAACAATACATATGCATTGAAACCTTCATAGTATACAAAAAAAACGTTGAGTGAGAGAAAGAGAATAAGAGAGAAAGAAAAAGAAAATTTTAAATTCATGATACATGTGCTTTCAGGTAAAGAAAGAGAATGAGACAGGAGCTGAAAGACAAAGGAAAATGTCTATTCATTGTGACATTATTTTGCATCACAATGTGCAGTGTTTTATTTCCTTTACGAAAACATGTAAAGTATACATAATAACGCTAATAGTGGTCAAATCTCAGAGATAACTACGTTAATTTTTATATTACTCTTTGTACTTTTCTATAGAGGTAGTTCCTGCTTTCTGTGGTTTGATATGCATGAGTTTTACTGCAGTGTAGTTACATAAATCAGTCTCCATCCCCCACGACATGGATTAAATTTCACAGTATCATAACTGAGTCATCACAGTTTATTAACTGTAAGTAAATGCATAAAGAACCAACTATAGTGATAGCACTTAAGAATCTTCTGTGTGGATAACTTATGTGCAACATGATTTGACATGTACACGCAACAGTGTATATAGTTATGTTATTTCTTCATCTCCCAGTGATAAGCCCATATGACATTTTATTAAGACCTATTGATGAAGGAGGGAATTGGCCAACAAAAATAAAGTACAGCAAGAAAACTAGAAGTGATAACAGTATGTGAAGTCTGACTTGAATGCATACAGAGTTTAGAGGAAATGGTGATTGTGGGAATTTTGACACATTTGTCATTGAAGAGATGTATGTAGTCAAGAAAAGGCAAACTTAACACATGTAAGGATGATGGCTGTGACAAAAGAGGAAGAAAATGAAGAGGGATGGGATGCTAGAGGAAGTGATGACAACCAAAGACTGCATATTTAAGGAACTATAAGAAATACTTTACAGTAACGAAAAACAAGGCCTAAAATGCTGGTAGCCAACGCAAATGTAGAAGAAATATGACAGCTGAGGCATAGAAAAGATGCTGGTGGTGTAATATAAAGTACACAAAATGAAGGCGCTGAGCATTGTTCAAACTACTGTTTGTAAGATATTAAAAAAAAGTAAAACACTTTAATTTTGTTTCTAATATTACTATGTACTAAACAAATACTAATTTCTTATTTTTATTTTCATATATATTTATTAATGACAATAACAGTAAGTAAGAGACAGGAACTTGAGACAGGATCACAATGAGTTTGAGGTCAGCCTGGTCCCATAGAGACCCCTTGTCAAAAAACTTCCAAAAAAACCAACCAAATGAACAAATACAAAAACCACCACCACCACCACCACCACCACCACCACCAATAAGAACAACAGTAAGCATTTTTAACGTTTTAATGAAAATTATTAAAAGTCATGAAACAATTGTGATTGTTAAGATTGCTATGCATGGTTTTAGATTGCAAGTGACTTTTACATTTTCATAGTGCTATATAAAGCAAGTGCTACCAGTGTTGGTTACTTTTCTCTCATTGCTGAGACAAATGTCCAAAATTCAGTGTCCAAAATTCAGGAAAGAAAAGTTTATTTAGTTCACAGTTTGTATAGGTTTTAGTCAATAATCAGCTGGGTCCAAGGCAGGGTGGCATGGCACAGGGGCAACAGTTCATGACTGGAAAACCAGCCAAACCAACAAGAGCAAAAAGGGAGAAGCACAGAGCAGACTTTTTCTGTCCCTTATATTTTATGTTGGGTACCCATCCTAGGGTGGATATAGCGCTCCCACCCATAATCCCAGCATTGGATTATGAATCAATCACAAATCCTAGAAACTTGTCCCCATAACAGCATGAAGCTTTGGGGGGAAATCCAGACACAAGCCATAACACTGCTTTTAAAGTTTTCTCAAAAAATAAAATAAGCAAAATAGTAAAATAAAATAAAGACCAAAGATGAATAGCTGAGATTTTTTCACCAATTTACACTCAACATGATTGCTAGGAAGCAGTAGAAAAGTGATCAAAGAACATGAAAATACAATTTACAAAGAAATACAATATTTATTAAACATAAGAAAAAAAATCTAGAATTCATTCTTAACAAGAAAAATGCAAACCAGACAATTACATCCATACAACGGACCAAATTCCAAAAGTTTGAAAATATACTCTGATGGTATAAATATGAGAAAAGAGGTATTCTCATATATTATTGATGGGGATAAAAAAAGAGTACAACATTTAGGAAGGGCAAGTTAGTACTTTCACTCAAAATTACTAATGCATTTTCTTTAGACCCAAGAATACTAATTCTGGGAAATTCTTCTGACAACTTTATCTGAATAGGGATGAGATGATCTATACACAGAGTAAATAGAATATTTTAGCATTGTTTTTATGGTGTAAGATTGGGTGCAGATGAATATGTATTTAGTAAAATTTCATATAAAACCTCTGCATAAAATTATATATCCTAATTTGTTTACTTCAGCATAAAGATAACCAAGCAAAAATCCAGTAAGTACCAGTATGAGACATGGGCAGGGTTGAAGACTGAAGGAGGAAGAGTGGGAATAAGATTTTCCATTTACAGTGCAAGTTTTCATAATCAATTGATTGTTAAAACTTGTAAATGTATTATAAGCTACTCAGATAAAATTAAATTAAATTAGAAAATTTTAAAATTACATTATACATGTCAAAAGCTGTATTTCATAAATTGTTTTCCAATTAGATCACATTTAAAGTCTAATGTATAATTCCTAAGATTAACTGTTTAATATAACAGTGTCTTTTACTTAATAAATCAACATTTTGCAGAAAAATCTTCTGTATCCCCAATTAAATATTGCACTAATTTCTGGTGTATGTATGTAATGGCAGAAGGGAAAGGAGGTAGAACAGTGGAATACATGTAGAATTATCACAATGAAAAAAGTAACCTAAGAAAGTCAAGACTGAAAAAAGAAAAAAAGCAAGAGAAACAATAAGGTTTCTTAATTGATGTTACCTACCAAGAAAAAGAAGTAAAAGCTTGATCATGAATCTTTCCGGAAAGGGTAAATGGAAGAAGGCAGAAAAAAAATGGAGAAGTAAAAGCAGATACTTAAGGCCATAATTTTAAGATTTCCAAATACTACATTCTAGCATGCAGACCCCTTTTGATCTCAACATCTATAGAAATCCACCATCTAGGTGCATCCTGTTCCCATTAGCCTTCTACAGAAAACTGCTGCTACTAATTTGTTATTAAGCAAGTCTCTCAAAAACATTTTATTATTTTTAATATAGTGAAAATCATCAGAATACTTAACTGTTTTCTTCAAAGAGTTTCAGAAAGTTTTCTGAGCATAAATCTTTCTTACATTTTAAAAATCTTTAGCATTTAATAACAAAATCTTTACTACTCAACCTGTTTCTAAATACAGTGACAGAAGTCTCTGAATCATTCATATTTTCTTTTTTTCTAGTTTCATATTTGTCTTAGTCTTTTTAAAATATGAAAAGGCTCCAAGCAGCAGTGGCAATGAAGCCTCCATCACTTTCAACTAAGTGCTTTCTTTCAAATACAAATCATTTATTTCCTAAAACATACACATCAGTCTCCGATGACACATCCAGGTTGATATTGTCATCTGTAACTTGAGGGGAACTCAACATATTTCCAAATCTGCTTTAAGAGCTGCAAGAGTCCTCACTGTGTAGAAAGTATGAAACGTGGGTAAGAATGAAAGAGAAAAATGAGGGCTGTCTTAACAGCCCTTTGTTAGTAAAAAAAAAAAAAAAAAGAAAAGAAAAGAAAAGAAAAAAAGGGTAGAGCTATTGTTACTAGATTTGTGGTTAGAAGGATGGTGGCAAGAAGATACTGGTCAAAGAATACAAAATTTCAGCTAGAAAGAATAAATTCAAGAGATCTATGCCCAACACAGTGACTCTACTTGATAACAATGTTTCATGTACTTAAAAATTACCCACAGTGCATATTTTAAGTATTCTCATAAAAAAATACGTGAGTAACTAGGCACACTGATTAGCTCAATTTAACCATTCCACAATGCATATGTTTCAAAACATCATTTTGTCTACCATAAATATGTAAAATTTTGTCAATTAAAAATAAAAAATTTTAAACTGATATTTAAAAACATTAAATATCTTTTGAGCAGGAAGGAGACACACAAAAAATAACTTCCCTAGCCATCCAGGAGGTGAATCTTACTCACTGTCACTGTGTAAGGAGGAATGACTTGAATTTAAAGTAGGTATTTCACCTGAAACGTATCACCTTGACAGGTAATTTACTCAACCATCCTTTTTTGTATTTGTAAAATAATATAACATTCACTACCTACCTCACACTGTTCTGATGATTAAATGAGGAAACAAAACAAAGTACTCAGAACAAAGAATGATACATAGTAACTATTAAGGAAATGGAGGCTGCTGCTATTTTTTATAATTACTACTATTACTATCATTATGTAAACTCTGGTGAAGTTAGAGATAAGAGCAAAGTGAGACATATTTTGTGATATTCTTCACCTTGCTCCTTTACTTTCCCATACAGGTATCCATAAACACAACTCAGACCATTGCATTAATACTTTGAATTCTCAGTAATAGATCTCAGATTGACCAAATATCCTCAGGCCAGAGGCCAAATGAAATTGTTCCTTGCAGTGTATCTTCAGTGCCTATTAGTACTCTATGGCTGGCACATAACAGATTCTCAGGAAACAAATGTTGACTAAAGCAAATATAAATTAACATGTTCTTTTCATTCCAACTAACAGTTCTTGAATGATTTCAATATTCCAATGTTAACTAGTAACTTTTGTTTTTGAAAGAATATTTTCTGGTTCTTGTGCACACTTTCACATTGCTTTTCATTTTGTGCAACAAGATTATTCATACTATTTTGCCCCTGGTTTTTGAGAGATTACTATAAACTCAATCCACTATGCTAATAAAAGTTATTAAACCAAACATCTATTAGGGAACACTAATTCTGCCTGTAGGTTTTATTATAGATAACTAACTGTATGGTGAACATCTTCATTTTCCTTCTGTTATTTCCACAAGTTAAAATATTGTGGATAGCTTCGCAACATTTTTCATGTGCAAGTCTATGTTTTATTTTCCCCTAAATTCTAGCAACAATACACTGCCTGGATTCTTTCACCTAGGAAGTACATTTAAAATGATTTGTTGAATGGAAGACAGGAGAGAGAGATATGAGTATAGAAGAAAATCTTCAAAAAGGTCAATTTTTCCATCAAGACTAATAACTAGTTCTTTGGAAGTAAAAAAGCATTGAATGATTGACAATAAAAAGAATCTCATGAGGAAAGGAAATACTTCAAAGTTAAACTAGAACACAGATGGAACTCTGTCAAAAGGGCGTTATCTAGTCTGGGGAAATGTTTTCACACAGGGGATTTCCTACAAACCATGCGCAGGTAAGCACAAAGCACAGGTGCATCGGTGCATGCGGAAAAAGAGACGAGAAAGCAAAAAAAAAAAAAAAAGGACCTGCACAGTGTTGTCTGTAGAGCATCTAATTACAGGATTTTGTAAAATGTTAATCAAATCTGTAAAACAGGATAAACCAAAAAACAAATAATGAGAGCACTCAACCAATTCTCAACACATTTTAATGTTTAAAGTATGGATCTTATTTTCTAAATTCTAAGACCTCTCTTTGTAAATATTTAACCAGAGGTTTTCTTTTCAGATCATCAACCAGGGGCCCTCTAAAAGGACATACATACTGAACAGCTATACTTTTTAATTCACTCTTTCTTGAAACCAGTTATGTGTTCTTTGGGATGCACAAATGAGTGTATGCTACTGAAATTTCATTAAACAGATTAGGAATTTTTAACTTGATTAAGATTGCTATCCAGAGAAATTATAAATTAATGAAAATTTCACTCCATTTCCAAAGTTATTTACTTAGCCCAGTCTCATCACAAATTTCATTTTATCATAAAGCTCCATTTTTCCATTTCACATCAGCTAAGAATTGTGGCTGCTATCTGCTGGAAATATCCTTGAAGATGGAAGGCCAACACAACACTGTAGAAGTTGCAATGTGAGCAGTAATATTTATTCATACGAATAAAGTCGCTGCTCATAGTGGACTTTTATGAGAATATAGTATATTCAAAATCCCTATGACACGATTTGAATGAAAAACAAAATCAGCCTAGAGTTTATAATATGATCTACTCCCAGGTGTGATCCACTCATTGCACAAAGAACTGACCAGTTAGCTACATTCAGGTAAATAAGGCCTTAGAATGACACCCAACTAAGACATGTAAAGGGCTGGAAACCACTTAAGTCTATAGAAAGAAGACACCCCACCAAAATGACTCCTTTAAGAAATGTTTCTTGCTCAGTGGCTCTCAGATATGAAATTTAAGATACAGCGAAAAATGGAAAACAACCTAGGCAAAGAAAGAAAGAAATCTTGCAGGAATTGATCTGAGACATATTCAACTTACTTGTATTATCTCAGTCAAAAAAGACTGCTTCAAAACTATTTACAAGCGACTCATTGAGAAACAGCAGCAACAGGCATATTTAAGACCATAAATCAGTGGAACATGAAAACTGAAGAAAAATCCATAAAGGTTAATGCATTTTGGAGCACATTTGCCTCTTAATTCATGGGAGTGAGCTACTGGCACATCAGGAAGAGGCTCTCCCTCAACAGCCTATAATTGTTCATGCTGAGTCTAACTACTATCTGCGTCTTTTGTATATAAAGATTTTCTGTGTAAAAGTGCAAAATAAGCTCATCATTGCAGAGCCCAATCATGTCCACAGCCCATACCCCTAGGAGACAATTTGCTGAACTAATGAAATAAAAAGGGATTTGGGTGCTCTTATTTGTAATGAATAAATTTATGTCTAGGACTAGTGGAGAACAGAGGTAAAAATCATTAAGTAAAGGGAGAAAAGAATATTATCTACAACGTTGGGATTCTGCAGGATCACCAACAAATTTAACTTTTAAAAGACTTGCATAAGTACATTGCAAGTGATTTGTGACTATATTTAAGTGTTCCCTGCAGACTGAAAAGCACTTTAGGTAAAATGAAATAAGCTTCTCTAAAATGACAGCTTTTAATTTTTTAAAACATATAATCTAGAAATTGAAGTGACTTAAACTCTAACCCTTAATATCAAGCAACCATTTCTTTAATTCCCCCGAAATGTAAATGCATCAATCAATAAATAAAGGCTACTGATACAAAACTCAAAGGCAAAATAATAATCCTGATTTTCCAACAGATGGGGAACCCTATTTTTAGCTTTTAAATTTTACTTTACTTACAGTAAGGTAGCCTTATTTTTTTCATAAAATACAAAGGTGTCAAAAATTCTCCAGGAAAAATTGCAAGTTATTATAAAATGTCTATCATATCACCTGGAAATCTCTGTGCAATCTATGAAATATATTCTATTTGAGGTGCTCCAGATTTGTTTAGTTGTCAAATATTCTAACGTAAGCCAGAGGAATCTGGCAAGTCTTTCACCTGTTGCTACCTTGTAGAAGCTGTGTTAATAACTGCTCAAATCTATGGAGCCCTTAACATATGCTAACCAACTAGCTTCATATGGATTATTTCACATAATTTTTGAAATCACTCCATGAGGACTGCACTATTTATTACTACTTCCACTTTACATAAGATGAAACTGAGAAACAGAAAAAAACAGCAATAATGTTAACAGCTAACCATTTATACTTTCCTTACTATACATCAGAATGGTTTCAGGTAATCATGTGCTTTGCTTCACATCGCTAACATTACTGCATCACGAATGTTCATTTTTAGGGTTAGAACTTGGTGTGGGCAGGTAATGTGGAAAAAAATCAATAGATACAGTATTCCTTGAAAACTGTAACGTGTGAGTTGATGTAGTAGAAGCCTGTGTGAATGGAGAAGACCATGATACTATAAAACACAAATATCTTAATATTAGGAAAGACTGAATTATTTTTTGGAAATATAGTAAATCTTATTTCTAGGATGGAATTTTTGGTCCTAATTTGTATTTTTAATCACATGTACAATACTTTCAACTGGATGTCCTCTTGATAATCCAAATTATACCCAGCACAGAACACTTTGTTGCTGTCCTTTGTCATTTCAGTCTTCTCTGTGTTCTCTATTCTTGAGTCATCGTCATCTCAGATATACCAAGGCTCAAGCTTAAAAATCATCTTTCACTTTTCCCTCAGTAATACTACTCATGTCAGAAGCTTCTAGACTTAGGAACACTCTTTTTAATACAATCTCTTAACCTCATAATGTACTCATTTGTTCATACCTTCATTTATTTAGTCAACATTTATGAAGTTTCTACCTTATGCTTTATACTGTAAGTGCTAAAGCATACACTAGGAATGAATCATATTCTTGGGGGCTGCTGTTCACACACTGTATGACATCAGTGATAACTCAATTAGCTCAGTGGTGGAGCCCAGCAGACATTCCTGTGCCTCCTTTAACATCTTAATTCATGTTCATGTTAAATGAGATGATGGAGAGGTGGGGAGAGAACTTAATATAAGGCAACATCTTTCACAGGTCACTGTAAAACAATCTCCTCACTAGTCTTCCTATCTTCTTTTTATGCTTTCTTCAATTTATCTCACAGGCAGCTATCATATTAGTTTCACTAAAGCACAGAATATATAACTATAGTCTTGTAAATGCGCTCTGCTCTCCCTTGCCTTTAAGCCTTTGCACATGCTGGATCATTTACCTAGAGCATTCTCCCTACCTCTGCTTCTCATGTGTCCAGTTGGATGTCCCATTGACTTGGATGTCTCTTTACGAGTGCACTGAATGTCCTTTTCCTGTACTGCCATAGACTTCCTATCCCATATACCATATTCACACACTTCTCTGCCGAGGGGTCTATATACTACTGTTTTGTTGTATGTGTGGGGAGGGTGTTTTTTTGGCCAACAGTGAAGAGACAACCTGCAGTATAGGAAAAGAAATCCAAACTATACCTCAGATAACTAGCATCCAGAATATTTATAGAACTAAAAAAAAAAAAAAAAAAATATATATATATATATATATAGTTCCCCACCCAAAGACCCAATAAATACATGAAGAAATGTTCCACATCGTGGGCCAATAGAGAAATGAAAATTAAAACAACATTGACATTCTATCTTATCTCAGAAAAAGAATGGCTATCTCTAAGAAATCAAATAATAACAAATGCTGGTGAGGCTGCAGGGTAAAAAAGAACCCTTTCACACTGTTATGGGAATTCAAACTAGTACAATCACTATGCAAAGCAGTATGGAGATTCCCCAAAACACTAAAACTAGAAATTGCATTCAATCTATTGGTTTTTAAACTGCTTTCTGTGCATTCCATATGTTTAAAAACAAGTAAACCGCAAAACCTTGCCTTTTTTTCATGAGCTTTATGCAGTCTATGTTTGTAGTATACCTGAATTTTCTAAATTGTGGTATATCAGATAGATTGAAAGCTATTTTTCTACCTATAGTTTTCTTTCTTATAAAGCAGTTCAACTCCTTCATAGTGACAGGTGCATTTTGCACATCTCTGAATTTTAGCTGAAGAATGTAATGATACACCAACTGTAGTAGACATAGTTAATAAATATTTTAATAAATAGAATGAAATTATCATTATAATTTATTTAGACTTGTTAAAGGCCAGAACTTTTAAAACCATGAATTATTTTAAAGCTATAATTTATAGAATAAACATGATTGGCTGAACAAGATGATAAAACAATTGAAATGGTAAAAAAAGGACTGTAAAATTAGAGAATACATTATATTAATATATCAAGATGATAAATTTTAAACACAAATTACTAGCAAATTAAAATACAGATCTCTCTGTTGTGAAATATAGTTAGTCCGGTCTAAGTTGAACCCTATTCAGGCATCAATAACAATAAAAAGACAAAGCATTTCATGAGTCAAAAACATGACTTGTACACCGGGTTGGGATAAAATTACATTACATATTTGCTGGAAGAGACAGGTAGGCTACTTAGTTCTCTCCTCCACTGTTCCTCAACAGAATAGACTTCATTATGTTTAGTAAATGAATGGTTTGGGAAACTCAATTTGAATTATCTCTAATGAGCAGTTAACCTTGTTCCTGAACTTAGCTTATGATTATTTCTGATCCCTCCTTTATGCTTATCATCACTTGCATAACAGTCAACCTGAATGCAAAGCACTCTAAGCAAAAACTATCTGCAAAGTTGTGAGTGACTCCGTAGTTGACAATTGTGACATGAATCATGTATGAATCAGACAGTAACAATTGGTCTTTAAACTTTTTCTAATTTTATATTTATCCTCTGATATCACTGTGGTTCCTTTCTCTGCTTTCATAGCCACACTTTATCACATAATATGAAACGGAACTAAGACAAACATTTTTAATTCATCTCAGGGAGTACTCCATTCTTATCATACTGTGTTCTTCCTAGAATCATTAGAGTCATTTCCTTCTTCATAGATAATTTCATACATAGGCCCACTTGTCACACTGTAGTTTTACTATTCCCACCATTCCATTTTATTCAAGTTTTCACATCCTCTGTAAGGTTAAACCAGAGATTTAAATTTAGCTCATAAATCTGAGACACAGAAAAGTAAAGATAACTGTATTTGTATATTGTATTACACACAAAGAAGTCATTCATAACTGGATGATAATTTGCAAGTGAATATGCACCAATGGTGAAGGCATTAAAATGATGGAATACATAGCATTTCCAAAGAAAAAGTAGATCCTATAAAAGAATTAAGATTAAAATATTATTAGATATTAAAGATATTAGATAGTAGGTCATATATTCCAGGAAAACTAATATTCTTCTGGATTATGCCGATGACAACTCTCTAAAATGCATAAGAGACAAAACAGTGATTGAGAGTCAATGTCTGCATTGTAGTGCTCTGCTCAGTGCTTAAAGTCTTGGATAAATTATTGCTAAGTAACTACAGTTGAATGTGCCAAAGCCTGAAAGGCCTATCGAAGTAGTTTGTACATTTAAAAAATTCAGTGCAAGACCTCATTTCATATGACACATGTTTCTTCTTTTCAAAGCAATAGAAAAATTTAAAGGAATATATGTTTTACCATAAAAAAAATCTCAATTGCCACCTAATGAGAGATTCATACAAAATTCGTGAAAACAGATTTCATGCCACTGGCAGCCAGTTCCTATTTATTTTCAATACCATAGTAAACATAAAATTGTTCATTTTTATGAGGTTAAGAATAAAAATTACAACCATAGGCATGAGAGCCCTAAGTACCAGAGTTGGTTTTGTATTGACCTTTTATGAATGCAGGTTGTTACTATAAGGCATCCATACTTTTTGATACTTTTAAGAGTTCTAATGTCATTTGACTCATGCCTTCTTTGACAGGAGGCTTTCAGTGTATTTTCTATTTTTTAAAAAGTTTCAGCAAAGTATATTTTATTGTATTTTCTAAATTCTTGGCAAAAATCATGTAAGATCACAGCAATAATCTAACACGTGATGGTAAATGCCCCAAATATCTAATGAGTTAATCAACTAAATAATTATTTGCTGATTATGAAAAAGCTGTTCCTAGCAGCTAGGGATGTAGAGTCATATACAATAAGTGAACGTGCACTTACAAAGGACTTTTACATATTTGAATCTCATTCTGCTTTGAGGGCTGCTTTAACATCAATGATTATTTCCACTTACACATGGCAAAATTGCAGTTCAGAAAAGATGAATAATCTGTCAAAGGTCACATGGCTATCAAGATTTAACACTATGTCTTGAAGTCAGATCTGTTTCCTAATTGATCTACCATTCTTTTTTCTATACTACATCCTAAAATTGGCACAGTCTATATTCTAAATTTAGATCAACATAAAATATATGGTCATAACTCAATGATGCAAGAAAATGTACCAATGAGCAGAAACATGGAAAGCCACATTTTTCATAACTATATTTTAGATATTTTGGTAGTCTGGGGACATTCTCTTGCACTAATATATCCTGAACAATTCTAAAACCTTGGTGAAGCAAGGCCTGGTGGTACATGTCTGTAATCCCAGCACTCTGGGAAGAAGGTAAGGCAGGGAATGATAAGTTTGGAGCTAGCCAGGGCAATTCAGCAACCTAGCATGACCTTGGATCAAATATATATATATATATATATTTGATACATATATATAGGATATATATAGGATATATATATATAGGATGTATATATATATATACAATATATATATATATATGAATATATTTTAAAGAGTGATGGATGTACTTCATTGTAAAGGCCCAGCACTCAGTCTCCAGGAACACACACACACACACACATAAATATACACAGTATATGTGTGCATGGACAAAAAAAAAATCTTTTAGTGAAATCTGATGTATATAGCTTTGTTGGAAAAGTGAGGTAGCAAATACATATATGAAATGGAGCAACATGACAGGATCCTGTACTATTAGTATGTTTATTTCCATATGAAATGATTTCTGAATGTGTATGGCATGACACCAATGCCTTGCATAAGCATTAGGCAGTATGAGAGACCTGGAATTTTCTGATTCCAAACTCCATAGACCAAGCATAAAACCTACATCTTTTGCCTCTTATTTCAATGCTTGATTCTCTAGTGACAAAAGGGAAAGAGTAATTAGACTATGTGGGTTCCTCTTTAACCTGGTTGGCCATTTCCCCTAACAGCACAATTACCCTGCTAATGAGATTAAATTTGTTTTAACTAGAGGATTATCTTACTGCAGAGCCCACCTGCTGGCTGGTTCCCACAGGATCCACACCTCTGTTGGTGCACCCATCTAACATTCATTTACCTTAGTGAAAGCCAGACATAAGAATTGGGCCAGCACAGTAGTGAAAACAGGATGGCTTTTGTTTATATTGAAAAGAGCCTCATTTAGTCAATCTGAATCTTCCTAGTACTCAGTAAAATATTTATTAATGAGTATTAGCACAGCAAGTCAGGAAGTCTTATTTGCATTAAACTATAAATAATTGAAGGTAGATTTCATTCCTTAACTCAAGGTTTCAGAAAAATCCACAATAGCACTCTAAATGAGAAAGACTATTAGTAAAATGAAATATATTAAAACTTGGGGGTAGATTTTTTGCCTTCCCTCATACTACACAACTGTTTTTCAATAATACATAATGCTTTATCTTGTTATATTTATAACACTAAACAGAATAAGACTGGTAATTTCTTATCTTTTCTGTCAGGATTATACTGAATATATCTGTGTCATTCATCAGGTTGGACCAAAAATTGATTATGAGGACATCTGGATATCCCTTTGTTCACCTACTGTACATTTAATGTGTTTACTGCCAAACATGATTACAAATGAACAAAAACATGATTTAGAAACAAACAACAGAATTTCATGTGCTGGCTCCTGCTCTTTAGGAGCTCAGGGTAAAGCCATTTTGAGACAAACCAAAATTTACAACCTCGTAGTGGTCATGAAATAAAATTAAAAGCTTGGTGATAGAAGGGAGGTGAGGGAGCAGTTGAGGAAACAGAAGGAAATGGGTCTGGACAGAATAGGAAATATCAGAGTGAATTACATCTATTAGTGGTAAATGATTACAAGTTTTATACTTAATATTTATAAATATTATGATTTATTTTGTTATACACATGTAAGAGTGTACTAGATTTTGATATATATTTTTACGGAAGGTTATAGTGGAGGGAAAAAATGTGAAACCACAGAGAAAAGAACTTAAAAATTATACTCTAGAGCAGTAAAGGCACAAATGTTAAAGAACATTGTCTTAACATATTTACATACCTTATCTCCCACATGCCCTTTTAGATTAAGGTTCTTTGAGGGTAGACTACAGGCTAGATTTATTATTGTATTCTCCACAGTGCCTAGCACAGTGCATTAGCAGATGCTCAGTACAAACCCTGTGCATAAAGTAAACTTTAAGCTTACTCTGAAAATGGCAATAGTGCTAGCAGCTCAGGGCTATTTTGAACTGAGTATAGATAGATAGATAGATAGATACGTGCATTTGTTGTTGGCTATTGCTTATGGTCATTTATGGTTGTATTTCTCTACCCATTATAATTAAACCTAATTTCATTTGTGCAAGCTCTAATTAATTCACATTTCTGAGTCTCTACCTTCAGGAGGCATTCTGGAATTACAAACAATATCGCTGTTAAGACAAATTTGTGTCTCTTAGTTGGATATGCAGTGGTATAGGCTAAGGGGACCAAATATATGAAATCAAATATAAAGTATTTGCCCAACAGCAGAACATAAACATGGGATTGTTGTGGAAAGCTAATAAATAACATGTAATTCACAGTTAATAAAAGAAAACTCTTTCCTAAAACAGCTTTCCATGCCTCTCATTTCATAATTTCCCTTGGAATGAGTATAAGAATAAATGGTATTGTTAACAAAGCATTAAGGACAATTTGCCCTTCCCATGAGCCAGAAGAAGCCATGCAGGTCCTGGGAGGAGAAACAGGAAGTCAATTCACACTTTCTGTGAGCTGGCAGAAGTCATATGGGTCCTGGGAGGAGAAATAGGAAGCCAGTCTGTCCTTCCTGTGAGCCAGAAGAAGCCATCCAAGTCCCAGGAGGAGAAATAGGAAGCTAATTCACCCTCCCCAGGAGCTTCTGGAAGTCATATGGGTCCTAAGAGGGGAAACTGGAAGCTAATCTGACCTCCCCATGAGGTGGTGGAAGCCATGCAGGTCCTGGGAAGTGAAGCAGAAAGCCAATTCACACCCTCCATGAGCCAGCAGAAACATTATGGATCCTGGGAAAGAAATAAGAAGCCAATTTGCCCTTCCTGTGAGCCAACTGGCATGCAGGCTGGGAGACAAGAACACTTCCCACTCCCCATCCCTGTAAGAACCTGGCTGATTTGGAGGAACTCAGGCTAAACTGTTAGCAACTGAGGTACAAAAAAAAATCCCTTAATGCTTATATTATATGGTTGACTTTGCAAGCCTAAAGCTGGTAGTCTGAGCATCTATTAAGAGGATAATAATATGCAATATAGTAAAATGGGGGATTTCCTTCTGTCTTGTTTTTGAAATTCAATATTGTTTTCACTGTTCTGTTTTGTTCCATTTTATTGTTTTGTTTCATTCAGTTTTCTGTTTTGGTTGGTTTTATTTTGTTCTGTTTTGATTTTATTATGTCTGATGGTACGGGGAGCAATTTTGCAGATAACAAGAGGCCTATGGGAGCCATTGTTGATTTCCTATTATCCTGTTTTGAAGTCCCTGTTCACTTTCACTGTTTTCTTTGATTGGCTTTATTTTATTTTGTTTGGTTTTATTCTCTTTAAAATAAAAAAAAATTAAAAAACAAAAAATAAAGAAAGCAGAAAGGAGTAGAAGGACAGCCACTTTCACGCTCTCTAATCACTCTGGTTCCCATGCTTGTATCATCTGCTCTCATCATGTTAAAGAAATTGGTGGGTGTCTCTCTTGCAGGTTGCGGCTCTTGGCCAGTTGCACTGCAACAACAATTCTTTTGTTCAGTTAGGAAAGGATGGCTTTAATCAATTTCAAAATAAGACAGGACCATTTTATTCCCCTAGATAATTTATATAAGTCAAAATGCTGGAAGGGAACAAAGGCATTAGTTGATCTTATAATTTTTACATTTGCTCTGAGACTTGAGAAATTATACATGCTTGACACTTTGCAGTATTGTAATTAGAGAGTAAAATATGCTTGCCTGCCAGGAGACATCAACACTGTCAATTGTTTAGGTCATCTAAACGTTGAAAGCAATGACCAGAGAACGTCCATGAATTGTTGCCATGAATGAACTTCTTTTTGATTACTAGTCCTAAGATTGTCCGACTTTTGAAACAAAATAAAGTTTACTTAGCGCTAGTTTGAACTGAGTATATGTGAAGAACTGAAAATTCTGTGCATGAATATTACCTAATAATATAACTATGAGTTAATATTGTCTTATGAGACAATAGAAGAGATATTACTAAAAACGAAGTACTTACTCTTTCATTACAGCTTTCATTAATGAAAGAAAGTACAAATCTTTCATTAAGAGCATCACAGTGGAAACCAAAATGGTTAATTTAGGCCTTAAGAAAAATAAGGATCTCTTTCTTTTTGGTGAATTCTCTATGAAATACTGTCATAAGAATGCAAAAGAAACAGAACAGTTAAAAGTAGATCATTGAAGGATACATGGTATTTATTTTCAAATACACAAATACATACATCTATCCATTTAACTAAAATATCAGTTTAAGAGACTCATAACAGATGACAAACATAAAAATATCTTAACATTTCAAATTTGTTTTCAGAATTTTTTAGTCATTTTCATAATCATTTTCACCTAATTCAATACTACCAACATCTTTTGGTGCTAGGACTTTCATTTGACTAAGGAATGTGCTTGATTATTAAGTTTAGAAATTTAGAAAGAAAGGAAAGATTAGATGGTGGGATGAATAGATGAAAAAGTACACTCCAAAAGCTATAGCTAGCTGATTTACTAAGTTCTTGGTATTTAACCTGCATCTAATTATTTTAAACTACTTTGGTGCAATCAAGCAAGGTGAAAAAGCAATAGAATTATTTCAAAACAAGTTCCATTTATATGATTCATCTTTAATTCCTTTTAGCATCTTCTAGATTATTATAATGTCTTTGGGTTGTTATTTTCCATTCCTACTTCACTAACTGCCTCGCATTTCACTAGCAGATTAATCTGCCTTGAAGACTGCTTTCATAGTGATACTCTATTTTTCAGAAACATCCAATGGCTTCTACTTCCATTACTTGAATCTCAAATTCTCTTTCCAGTTTCCAAGAACTTCCTATGATATGGCCCCATTACTTTCCCATATTGCTGCAGTACCTTTGTATGCTTGTGACATCACAAAAACACAAAATTCTTTCTACCCTGGACTTCTTGTCAATGTTTTTCTACTCATTTAGAACTCATATATTTTCAGGTAGATTTCAGAATATCAATATTTAACATATATGAAACTAACGATTTATGGGCTGAGGGCAGGACGATATAAATACAAAACAATAATTTTGCCATTCCAACTCAATGAGAATATGTCCTAAAATATAAATTCACTTCTGCTGTAGTCAGGGGTTGTGCAAAGAACAATTAGAATCAGGACACAGAATTTATAATATTATTTTATGGTGGGCACCCAGAGTAAAACACAAAAAAGTGCAGGAAATCTGTCGACAACACTAAAGACTCAGAATATTCAACCAAGGGCTTGTATCCCACAGCAATGTCCTGCATAAATCCAGATGAAAACCTAGAGCCCATGACAATGCCTCTGACGAGTCCAACTGGAAGTCTACAGCCCACAAGAAGGACTCACACCAATCTGTTTTATGGATCCACACTGGGATGGCCCAAAGGTCAGCAGTGAAAGCTAGCAGGGTGAAGGAGCTGTGCTGGTAGGTTGAGCCAAGAAGTCACGCTCATAATAAAGACCAGGGCTGCCCTGAAAACACCACAGCCATCCTCAGTGACACGGAGGTCCTGAGCTCCTCTGACTGTAAGAACAGTCGAGTGCATGCCAGAAAGCCAGCATGATGAGTTTGTCCTGGAGATTAAACAGCACCTGTCTTCCTCTCTGGAGCCAGGAAGCAATGCTCAATGTAAGGACCAGAGCTCCCCCAGAGTGAACCACAGCCACTCTCACCAACAAGGTACTGCGCTCCTCTGATGACAATGGTCACACTCACACTGGAGAAGCTAGTCATGCCGAGCTCCTCCAGGAGAACCAATGGCTCAAAACAGCAACACTTAAGAGAAATCCACAACACCTCTCTCTTCTCCATGTCTCTATTTATGCTGGCAATTTTCCTCAGGTGGAACATCTACTCTACAGGTGATTTAATTCACCTGGCATTAAGTTCACCACCAGTTTTTAATCCATAACAAGTTGCCTCCATCAGATTTAGCTCCTGACTGCCTTTCTTGATGACAGTTTCCAGTCACTCTCAGAGTGACTGTAGGATCTTGTATTTTAAGAAGATATTTTTTTAAACTTGGGATCAAACCCAGGGAGTACTGAGCTATATGTTCAGGATTTTTTATTATTTTATTTCACACAGGGTCTTGCTAAATCACTCAAGATAAACTTGAACCTACAAGCTTCCCATCTCATCTCCTCAAGCAGGTACAATTAAAGGTATGTTTGAACCTGACTTAGGATACATATTTTTATGCAATATAATAGCTATAATACACAGAGTAAATACTTTTTTTTGAAGTTCAACCAAAAAGAAGCAAAACTGGAGGAAAATTTAGCTTACCATGTCAATAATTTTCTAATTTGCTAATTAATTTTCATGAGAATGCGTGCCCAAATCTGATTTTTACCCTATGTACAGCAGCAGGTTCTAACAAATATGACTGGAACTCTGTGGTACACCTTACCTAAGTTCTACTTGTCTTTCAAAAGCTCAGCTTCAGGCTTATTGTCTGCAGCCTACATTAATCTTCTTTTCTTCCCTAGCTTTCATAGTCCAAGGAATGTAATTATGTGTTTATATCTCATCTTTCACTGTCCTCTGTTATTTCTCACATAATTACTTCTCCCTAACAATATTTCCATTTCTCTAGGTACAGAAATTGTGCTTTTATTTTTTCTCCCTATGTTTCTCATGGTTCCTAATACAGTCTGCCACTCATATTAAGAACTCAAAGGTAAAATCTTTTGGGCAATAAAGTACAGATGACAGCATAGGGATTAGGGCCAGGCAAGCCTAGGCTTTCCTTGACATTTAACTGTGGGATTTCCCTGATATTCACATTCCTAATCTTCAAAATGAGGAAATAATACCTACTTGCTAGGATTATTACAAGGTTTGCAGTGATGTGTGCTTTCTAGTAATAGCATATAATCAAATAACACATGTACAATGTATATAAGTAGAGCAATTAATGTAATACCTATATCCATATACTACCTATACATGATAGGTAGCACTAATTTGTTCATTTGCATATAAATGTGTCAATCAGATTAATAGAATAATGGTAGCATAAAATTTTTATGACTAAAGAGTCAATCTTTGTAGGAAGGAAATCTTTCAAAAATTTACAACAGCCCAGTTTACAAAGATTGGGCTCTCTATACCTTACTTGGAGTTTACCAACACTATTCTATGCTTATATATTATTTAAAGCTTACAATACCCTTTTGTGCACGTATCAGTATTTCTCAACTTGCAAATAAGAATGGTGAGAACTATCATCAGGCAAAAAAAGGTGGTAGCAACACTGACAAAAGTACTACAATTTACTTTCGCCTCCAATTGTGCTGCCTTCTGCCCAGTGGCACTCCTCCTCCAGTCACATGACTCAGGGTCCTTCTGTAGTCTACATATTATGTCACTTTCATAAAATGTTCAAGAAAGTTCGGGTGACTTCCCTGGTAACATTCTAACTCCTTCTGATTTCTCATTTCCTTGAAAGAACTTGTAATAATCTGATATCATGTATATGAATTTGCTTTTGACTTACATTCCACCAGCCTCACCTGAATGTAAGCCAAGGAAGGCAGAGTCTTTGTTGAACCAGAGTTGTAAACCTAGAACCCAGAACTATGGCTGGCACACTGCAGGTACTCTTTACATACCTGTTGAATACATTTAAACTGACTGGACTCCTGTCAAGTTTTCTCAGTAAGTTTCAAGGACAAGCAACTCCAGAACTGTAGTGAATGAGGATGTCACTCTTAACAGAACCAGTAAATAAATGAAGAGAATGTCTTTATATTTGCTTCCTCATCAGATCCAGTCAGTCACAACTGTTTGAAGAATAAGAGTCAGAAAATAGTTCTACTTCTTAATCTTCATGTTTTACCCATCCCACATACCCCCTGACTTCTAGTGCTACCTGGAAGTAATACTGTAATCTGTCAAACAAACAAACAAACAAACACAGTAATATAACACTGCTCTGGGC
Organism: Dolichotis patagonum; assembly: GCA_004027295.1. Taxonomy (NCBI): domain Eukaryota; kingdom Metazoa; phylum Chordata; class Mammalia; order Rodentia; family Caviidae; genus Dolichotis; species Dolichotis patagonum. The sequence goes on from PVJX010001278.1 coordinate 138,547, forward strand.
CTTATTGCACTTCTTTAATATCTCATCAAAATTGTTGTTTGATCATTATACCTAAAAAGTGTAAGAGTCTAATGATATATTAATTGGGCAGAATGGCTTCAATTTTTTAAAATATATATCACCAGTGGCATATTTTTGTATGTTCAAATCCTGTAGCTCTCAATATGGTCCCCTGAAAAAAGTAACATATGCTGACGATAAATCTTTAAAATGGCTCTATTAATAGAGTGGCTGTGGTGACAGTTTTATAAATGGGCCCCATCTTTATGCAAACTGTGTTTTATTCAATTGCATTATAATGATTTGTAATAAGAATACAGACATGAGTTCTGACAGAGAGAACTCCAAACATTCCTAAGCTGGTCAGAGGTTTCAAAGCCCACGTATTCTGTGTGGAGATCTGTGCATTCTGGGAACAACAGAAATCATCAGATTAGTTTTGCTACAGTTGTACACTTCTCTGCCTGCTTTTTTCCAATCAGATAATAACAGGCTAATAATTGGCTTTGTGTCTGTCAATCCAATTATTTCCTATCTAGGATGTGCTGATACTCTATTAAATCAGCAGACAGATGGTAGGGACACTCATTACCCTCAACTAAATAATTAGATACCTAAGCACATGACTAGGGAAGGAGAGGCCACCTATGAAGTCAGGTGCTTTCCAAATAAAACAAAAGATATGGATCACTAAAAATAATCTTGTTAATCCAATGTTATATCAATGCCATACCTATAATAAGCACAGCCATTATAGGTATCTAGTTCATCCTTCAATCACCAGAGAAACTTCCTGGGAAACCTTGATCAGGAGCAGTTACTCTGCAGCCGTATTTCCATTGGAGTCCTTCCCCCCAGATGTCTGATAGGTATCCATTCCAGGAAAAATACAGCCTCAGTCTGTGATCAAAATGATGTCATCTTGGAAAAGTAAAACAGTTCTTTCATCTGACCTAATCTTATTAAGAAAGTAAGAGTAAAATACTAAGTAAAATAAGGTGCTTGTGAAAAAAGTTAAGAAAAAGTTAACTGAAAAATTTAAAGCTATATGATTACATGTTTAGAGTAAGTTAAAATGCAATCACAAGAATTTTAATAAACTTATCTTATAATACTCATAGGGTACCTATAACACAATTAGAAAGAATTTACAAAGAAGTGACATGTCAGTGACATGTCTTTTATATTCTCTATTCTGTCTTACATAATGATCAGCTATAACAGGTGGTCTATAAAATATTAAAGCTAAGGATATTTTAAAGAAGTTAATAATAAAAGCCATAAATTTAAGAGGTAAAATATATGATACAGCTGCAGAAATCAGTGAGTGAAAATATAACTAGAGTTTACTTTTAAGAACCAACATGGTATAACGGTTGATTGTGTTAACTTGAGACATTTAGAAGTTTAACTAAATCGGTTTAGCAATTCTACACCCTAGGTTGTAGGAGTGCCACCCCAGGGTGGCTCATCTGTTGGATGATATAAAAGGCAAGGAGGAAGGATGCATGAGGTTCTGTTCTTCAGAAGAGCTCCAGTCTTCACCTTCAGCTTGAATGTTATCTCCTGGCTTCCATTGCAGATCCAATGGCCTCCTTGTGTAGACTTGCACGGGACACTGTGGTGAACTCTGGACTTTGGATTGAATCCTTTGGCCTCCAACGTGCAGACCACCTCTGCACGTTTCCTCATCCAGCTCTGTGGCTGACCATCATAAGCCAATTTATAATCTTTTATACATTTGTGCATCTTGTGTTATATCTGTTCCTCTAGTAAAACCCTAATACATACGGTTTAACAGAGATGCTTTTTTACTGTATCCTTCTTGAGTAGCTTTGTCACAGCTATCTTACCATTGTGGATAAATTCAATCAGGATATTTGTTATCTCACATCTTTGCTGGGTTAAAAATCTCAGGAATAAAAACGATTAAATAAAATTAGTATGGAAACAGCATGATGTCATGGAAAGAACCTGGGATGAAAAGCTAAAGAACTGGATTCCAACATGGCTGCACTATTTTTAACTGCATAACCTAAACCCTCAGATTATTTACTAGACCCTCTAAATACAGCCTTGCATTCCAAGGTTCAATATTGAATGCTAGCATGATTTAGCCTTTTTCTCAGCTTTCCTAGTTGCTGAAAGTAATTCCGTCAGGGCCCTAAAAGGGATCTGAATCGTTATTGCTATCTTGTTATGAATATTCATTACCAAAGGCCACAAGGACTAATAAATTCTCAGCTACAGGGAAGGGAAGTGGGGGTCTGAGCGAATAGGGGTTGTCAACACACTACAACAGCACTACAGCAAAGAGATTTCAGGGCACTGATCTGCTAAAGCAGACAACTTTATAGTCTTTTGAAGATTATATTTTCATGGTTGTATTTAGAAAAGCTGACCAATTAACCACTGTTCTCTCTTTTCTGAGAGTTTTTATTCTGTAGTTCTTAGAATATATAATCCTTCACTTTAACACTTAAGAATTATGCAGAGTGGGGAGTTGCTTTGAAAAAGTGATATTAGACTGGGACAAGTTCACTCTATAGGGCCAAAGAGTACTGATACTCAAGATCAGCAGCCATTAGGTATGACACAGTGGGACTATCATCAGCATCCTGGACAGTTTCCAAGGAACTCATACAAAGATGGAACATCTGGGCTGAAATAATTGAAGCCTGGAAAAACTGAATTGAAGGTAGTAACTTTAAAGTGCTAATCAATGAGATGAAATAGCCCAGCAAGTTGAAAATCAGGGAAAAGGTGATTTAATTTTGAAATTCCGTAAACCTTGAAAATTAAAAAAGAATGCCTAAGTGGAAGTAACGTTTGATCCTGGGCTCATTAAGTCACAAGTAATGTGGACAAGAAGCTAGGCTGAAAAGTGGTTTTCTGAAGTAATTCATTGCTTAAATTGGGAGAGATACTTAAGTTATGTTTTGATTTTGCCAGCAAAAATGAAAAGATCACCCTAATTCCTGAAGTCTTTAACTGTCTAAAGAATATAGAAATCTGTAATAATTTTTCTAAAGAATTATTTTCTCATTTGCATAAGCCAAAGTATAAACAAAGAGCACAGTAAAGGATGGATAGAAGAACACAAGTGAGTAATTCTCTTGCAAATGAGAAGTGGTCCAAGAATATCTGGGCAAGAGGAGAGAGGGAAGGGAAAGGGAAATAAAAAAAACAAAGATATGCTATGTACAGGAACCTGTTAACCTCAACAAATAAAAATATTATATGGCATAAACATGAGATAAGATTAATAATATCAATAAGAACAAAAATCAGAAAAGAAGGTTTAGAGGTACAGGAAGGGAGGCAGGAAGGAAGGGGAAGGATTAAGAAAATAGAACCAAGCTGTATTATGTATAAGTAGGCACTTCCAAAGTGACTGTAAAATGTATGTATTGAAAACATGTGCTAATAATAATTTTTAAAAGGCTACCACAAAAAAGAATTATTTTTTCAACTTAGAACAACAACAACAACAACAAAACCTTAGAAGCCTCATTAACGATTCAAAGTTGACTACAGAAACTGGGAGAGGAAAAAAAAACACACACACACACATACACAAGCCACAAAGTAACAAAAGGCAGACCAGATACCTGAGAAAATGGCTCCCCTAGGTTCATGGTGCTCAAATTTAACTCTTCAGTGTCTCACTGTATCAGGAGAACATAGAGACAGTCTCTCACGGTATCAGGAGAACATACAGAAAGAAAGACTTTCCAAATACAAGGGAAACCTTTTCATTGTTGTTAGAAAAGAAATGTGAAGCTGAAAGTCCTCTTGGGATTATATATTTGAGATCCATAGTTTGAGAGTTATGTGAGGTACCTGATAAATACAGATAAGATTAACAAGAGTATTATTACCTCTGTGAGAGTCTTTTCAAATCATTAGAATTATAGCTGCAGGAATACTTTAGTGTTAAAGCATTTGTCTAGCATGTATGTAGGCCCTGGGTTTGATGCCCAACCCCATTAAAAAAAATCACTAGAATTAAAAGCATCAATGAGGATAATAAAATGAGGTGAAAAGGCTCTCTGTTGAAATCGTTCTTTGAAGATTTGGAGATCTCACATTTACTAAATGTCTTCATTTACTAACTGAAAGCATTGGGCTTGCTTTCCAAATAAAAGTTTATTCTTATAGGTAAAGAAAAAGGTAGACTGGTAAGGGAGAAAATGCTTCAAAACAAACCCAAGTGAGTATCCACATTCATCTCCCTTTCTTAAGACAGCCCCATAAATTCCCCAAAGACAGACAGAACAAATACCCCAGAAGACAACTTACACTCTGGTTCTCTCTACTACTTAGACAACCTAAAGTTAACTAGTCTTTGCTACTATATGTTACCTTCTCATAAGGAACTATAAATGCCTACTATTTTTATGTATCTTTCCAGAACATTAAAATTGTCTACATTTTTACAGGTACATTTTCATTTTGAGATAAAAATGCATATTTTACATTATAGCTCCACTTACCACTTCATTGTGGCATAGTACTTTAGATATTTGCTCTTCATAAACAATTTTCTTCTACAGCAGGATTTTTATCTTTCATATTTATAAAAATGGAAAATGCGTTAGTCGAAGTAAAGTAATCAGCTTCTATGGACAATGTGAAAAGTACCTTTTGGAATATTTTAAGCAATGAAACCAGATAGATTATTTCAACAGTATAGACTGTTTCAACACTAAAAGTACTCGGATTAGACTAGCAGCAAAGAAAGTTCATTAATTCTGAAAGGAGCATCCAAAAGCAAGGGAGGGACAAAAGGTACACCTGCAGGTCCCCTAAACCAAGGTCCTTAACTAGGTTTGCAAATTGTCTGATGATATGCATAACAATGCATAAGTCTGGGCACACAAGTATTTCTCCAGGCTTCACAAATTCTCATCTGATTCTCCAAGGTTACTGTAATACACAAAACTTTAACCCACAAAATTCCTTTAAACATCTCATCTTCATATGAAAAACAATAATCAATTCTGCTTATAAACTCAAGAAATATAACAATAAAAGTCATACCTGTCAAGGTAAAATTTTTAGAGTTATGAGTGATTTCTAAATCTTAGGCAATTTTTATTTCAGAATAATTGTGGAAAGATGGCTGAGAATATAATTTGTGGTAGAAAGATTTTGTGAATTTTCTCACCAGTTTCACAGGTTTCTAAGAACTGGGCACCCTGAGCAGGCAGCTGTTGAGTGAGGTCAACTGCCTGGTTTCTTCCAGTGCTGCAATGTTAAAATTCCATCTCCAGTGGAGAAAAGAGGAGCCATAGTTCCATACTACTCCCCACTACCAGCCCTAATAAAAATGATACTTCAATGATTAAAACATTACACATTCCCCTAATTTACAAAAACGTCGTCTTTCACTAAAACCTAATTATGTCTGGAACTAAAGTAGATATTTAAACTGATAATTCAACCGATGTAATGTACATCTCCCTCCATGCCTCAAAGAGTTGAGTTTAAATGTTTTTGATTACTAATTATTTTCTAAGTGAGTTTAATGCTTGCGAAAGCTATTGAGACCAGTGCCTGGGAATGAACGATTTTGGTTTGACAAGCAGGTTCTCCAGAGCCACTGGTGGCATGTAGCATGAAACTCTACCTCAAAATCTCAATCTGCGAGGTTTGTTTTATGAAACTGAGTATTTCAGTTGCGGTATTGTCCCTTCAGTTACTGGCTAGTTGTAAATCTTAAATAAGATGACCTAGCTTTAGTAATAGGGGATGAATTATATGAAGAATTTGTCTAATCACTTATTTGAAATGGAATGCATGTGGCCATCCACAAAATATACATTGTGTGAAGTAGGACTAATGTGAACTTGTGAGAGGTAAATAGCTTCCATATATTTTTCTACAAATAGTGTAAGTTCCATCATTTTGGTGCAATTTGAGGTGTTATAGTAATCACCCTCACAGTTCCAGGAAATCGAATCATGTTTTTGCAGCATTTGTGGCAGCCTACTCAGTCAGTGCTTAGAAACATGTAAGTGCCTCAATAGGATGGGCAGACTCATTAGCAGCTTAAAGCTTTAGGACTATTAAACAATCTCAGGTGAAGATATCTCTCAGAAACTTTTCCTGTGAAAATCAATTCACCAAATTCCTTTCCTGCCTACATTCTAGTGAATGCTCTATTGCTCCTAAAAACAAAATAAACAAAAAACTTAAACAAAAGCAAACAAAACAAACAAAAAAAAAACCCCTTGTTTTTCTTCTAGCTAGGGAAAGTGCAGTTCACTTAGCAGCCAGTGATTCATTGACCATATTGTACACTGTGAAATGAGCTGACTCTTATCTCTGCTGGGAAGATCAGGTTGTGTTAGTTATATGCTCATTATTTATGAGGCTAGAGGCAGCTTCTGACTCCTTTAGGAGCTGCCTAACACTAATGGTATCAAGTCTGTTACATCAGAATATATATTTTGTCTGACTACATGGTCACTGGTTGACGATCACTAGCCAAAGTGGCATGTCTTTGGACATTTAAATAAAGATGATAAACATGATGATTACATTTAAGATGGAGAGTTAAAAAACCAGCCAGTGTATTGTGGTTTTGATGGTTACAATATACAACTGACACAAATTCTATCATTACTTTTAAAAACAGTATATTCTTTGAAAATTATTGTGACATTTTTGTAATTTATAATGCTCGAGAACTCTCCTTGAACATGCATGCTGATGTGCTAAATTCTCTATGATAAATATGATCATTATATATCTAAAATGTTCCAATAAAATCTGATTGGAAAAGAAACAAAAGTCTTTAATTATGATGCACTATAATAAGCCAGACACATATGGAAAGAAAAAAAATCAACTGAAACACTTTCTCAATTCCAGACAGACCTCAGCCTCTCCCTGTGAGTCAGCACCATTTGTGGACCAGAGGTAGAGAGAACAAAAGCCATACCAGCAAGCAAGCCCAGCCTAGGAACTAGCACCATGCATGGGCCACTGCCAGACTGGAACAGACAGACCCCAGCCCCTCCGGCGTATGGGCTGGCAACCAAGAAGTACCAACTCCCCCATCTCTGCTCACCATAAGCAAGAGGCTTATCCAGAGAATGGCTGTGATGATAGCTATGGCGGTGCAATACAATTGGAAGCCTGTGCTGCTTTTGTGTTCCACTAACACTGCAAGTCTAGGGCCAGTGGTCTGATCATGGGTTCAGAGGGCAGTGGTACATAGTGTGACACCTAGAGGGGATCTCCTTCTGATGGTTGCAGCCATTGTTGATTCCCTGTGGTCTTATTTTGGAAGTCCTATATTGTTTCCATTGTTTTATTGGGTTGGGTTACTGAAATGCTAAAACTTAAACTAATACTTGCACTGTTACTTTTATATTTAAAAGAAAGTATCACAAAGATAACTGAAAAATGTATAAGCAGTAACACTAACTCTAGAAATTACACACTTAGCCAAATAGGCCTGGCATAATTTCCATGACATAATTTTAAGCTGTTATTCCAACAGCTGTTGGACTGGTAAGTAGAGGTTCTTTTTCACAGATACCCTTTTGATATGAGACAGTAATCTGGGAGAGATGCTCAAGAGGGAATGGGAATATAACTGATGATTTAACTTAGTAAAATTAGCCTTATGGGAACTGAATTCATGGCATTGTTTGCACTCAAACTATGCTGTAATTAACTATAATATCATTCTGTGGCCACGTAGGTAAAGATACCTTCTATAGCACCTGGAATAGAACATCTGTTAGGAATACAAACCAGCAGTCAAGCAGTTAACTGCATTTGGGAAAGCAAAAGAATTTTTTAATGGTTTCTTTTTTTAAAAGTTAGCCTGAGTGCAGCTGTGATTCTTGAACAGCTTGTTCTGAACCACATGGCCTTCCAGCCTCCCGTTCTCCCCACTATGTTCCATGCTCAACTGGCTTTCAACAGCTTTCCCGAAGCAACTCTTCAGCATACTAAACTTGGGATTCTTTAACACCAAGTAACACTTTCTCTCCTTAATGGGATAATTTAGCCTTCTGACTTTCACAGCAGATGCATTTAAGACTCAGTGATGTCATTTAATTACAGACTCTGAAGAAATTTGAAAGCATCATTTTAACTAGCCTCCGCTGTCAGCTCCCTGATGGGACCTACCAGCAATGCCATACAAGAGAAAAAAGGACTCCAGGAAGAAAGAGGAGACAAAGACACAGGTCAAGGCCTGTCCTCCATCCTCTGAATATTGATGTCCAGTATTCTCCATATATCACCAGTTAAGTGGAGATAAAACTCAGAAAGGCAAAGACTGAGAGTTCAAATTAGAAGGCAAATGAATCATCAGGTCAATATACCTACCAAATAATTATTAAGGTGTATTTTCTCAATTAGAGCGATCAAATTAAGATATCAAAGGTGCATTTGTCTGTCCTCTTAATGGTCTCTTGAAGGTTTAACCACTAGCATTCAATAATTGTTATACTATTCAAGCAGTGCCACTTGACTTTTGCTTAGTTAGATGAGGAAAAAAACTGAGCAAAGAGAAGACCATATGCTAATTAAATGAGAAAGTGCTTTACAATACAAAGTATAATCTGAGTTATTAATGTGATTATTAATCATATCATTGAAAATTGAATGATAGATAAAACAGATTTCTACTGTTTTTCTATTTTTGTAATGCTGAAGATTAAATCCAAGGCCTTGCACATGCTACAGAAATGCTCTACTGCTGACCTACATCTTTAATCCTAAAATGGATATTTTAAACTAATAGTTCCTATTCTTTAATAGCACAAGATGGGAAAGAGAAGAATTTGTATTTTATATGTTGTCCAATGAAAGCAAACCAAGTCACATCAAAATTAAATATTCATGTACTGCTTAAAACTTTCTTCTTGTGCCATCAACTAAGAACCTGAGAATTATATGAGATAAATTAGTAAAATTTGAAAGCATCATTGCCCCAAATCTGCACTAACTCCTGTTTTTTAAAACGTGTGCTTTTGTTACAAGTGAAGCAAGAAAAAAATAAGCTATCTTTGTAAGTCTGTCTTGACCCTTCTTTTCCAAGTCAGTTTTTAAGACTACCTACTAGTAATGATCCCATATACTAAGTTCTTTCCACAGTTTGCTGAATGTATACTTTATTCCGCTTCAATATAACAAATTTTAAGAGCAAAAAATGGATGACCAATTTAGCATGGTAAATGAGATGACCATTCTGACCCTCTGGCACTAGGAATCATAAAATTTATTGTTTGTAAGAGCAGTTATATCCTAAGGGAAGCACAAATAGGATAATATTCAGAACCATGCCTTGTTACGATGATGTCACACATAGCAGGGACTCATATGGAAGCATCAAAGTCCACATGAGTACTTGACTATGATGTGTCATCTACTGATTGACCATAGCCAATTTCAAGTCTATGGATATATATATATTACTAGAGCAGGTCTTGGCCTCCTATACAGTAATGATACTTAAGAATGCTATCAAGTGTGGATACTCTTAAGTCTTCTAAACAAAACAGTAAACTTTTAAAGAATGCAAAGGTTCATATTCATGGTAGCAGATGCATTACAGAATTTAAAAAAATGTTTGTCAAATGCTATTATATGAAGCATTGTATGGACGGTTATGTGTTTTCTTATTAATCTTCATAACAGTGCCATGACATAAACATTATTCCTACATTAAAGATGAACAATGAAATTAAGTAACTTGCCCAAAGTCATTAGGCAAATAAACACCATATCTGGAATCTTTATCTTTTTAAATTTCTCTTTCAAAGGCTTAGACTGGTGATCAGAGCAGAATCTATCGGTGGATGGACTTGAAGCTGGAGGGAAGATTTGTGGGATTTGTTTTGTGCTTCCTTATACTCTTCACAATACTATCTGTGACAGTTTACAGTCAACTTGAGTAAGAAATGCTCAACTAAATTGGATCAGCACAGTTCTGAGTGTGTCTGAGGGGATTTACTGAAGACAGAAGATCCACTCAAGGGTAGCTCATCAGCTTAATGGCATAAAAGGGAAAAGAAGAAGGAAGGATCAGTTCTGTTTCTTTGGAGGAGCGGCAGTCTTCACCTTCACCTTGGATGTTGTCTTCAGCCTTCCATCGCAGACCATTTAGCCTCCTGACATGGACTCACTCAAGACACTAAAGTGAGCTCCAGGCCTTTCACTGGATCCTTCAGATCTTCAGTGTTCAGACAGACCATTTGCACTCTTCCACATCTGACCCCGTGGGCAGCCACTGTAAGCCAATCTTGTAAGTTCTTATATATTTGGCTATTTTGCATTAAATCTGTTTCTCTAGTAAGCACTGACTGATACACCATCAGACTTTGCTATCACCGCCCTATCCCCATCTACAACTGTAGATATGTACTCAAGGCCTGGACACATTTAATCTGAGGTGACAGTCTTGTCTCACAAATATTTATCCAGAATTTATGTATAAAAGAAAGTATTTCAGGGAGCCCATTAAAGTATGACTTGCCCCAGGCTCCTCTATGGATGATGCTGTCGGGATAATTTTCCTACCCCTATTTGAAACATATCCTTTGGCAGCTTTTGGCCTCCTCATTCTGAGGCCATCTGTTCAAGTACATTATTGCAAAACAGACTCCTTGCATAGTGAAATCACAACAAGCAGGTAAAATAAGATAATTGAATTTTATATCACTTTGGTTAATGTTAATACCCTCAAGGCCCCAAGGATGGGTATATTTGTATGATCTGACATAATCCAACAATTTTGTAAAACCAAGAAAGGATGTTTGCTTGTTAGTAAGCCCTGAGGCCCAGGTATCTAACTAGTATGGATCCCAGAATGAATGTATGCCCAAGGAGGCTACATTAATTTCGGTAAACACTGACATGTATAAACATAACATTTCCTAATGTAGAATTCTGACAAATAACTGGCAATACCTGGATAAACAAAAGTAGTCATGTCACTTGGCAGCCTTATGATACTGACTCTTGAATTGGTTGTCTTCATACCTCAAAATAAATTATGTCAAAAAATCCATACAAAGTAAGATTGAAAAGGAATACTTTTTTAAAAAAATTAATAGTCATAGTAAGGATTAAAAGTAGAAAAGGTTGGTTCTGACAGAAGAAAATCTTTCTTGTGCTATCATTTGTTAAACGGTATGTGTGGAAGGAAGTATTATTTGCATTTTGCAGATGGTAAAACTAATAAGTTAGACAACTTGACCAAAGACATAAGACCTGTCAGCAAGCTAAGAACACAATTGGGAGTTGAGACTCTGAGTCCTTTAACTCCCCACTGATCATGATGAATCAGCACTGAGTCTGATGCAAAATGTGCAAAGGTGAAAAAAGCCCAGTACAATGCAAATTCACAGGAGACACATAAAATTCTCCCATAAGCTTCACACTTGTTGGTGGCTGCGACTTAAGGGCTATGATAATCTGGATTTGCCCAAGATACTGAAGGAACAGATGAAGTTTAGAAATGAAAAATATCTTTGTATTCATTTCTATTACAAATCTTGAATTCTTCAGACAAACAAACAAATTCAAAAATATTAAGTGATAGTCTCAAGGAAACATAATTAATAAGTGGCAAAACCAGATGCCAAACTCAAATTTAAAAATTCCTAGCCTTTTTTAAAAAACATAACCAGAGTGTGAAATAATCTCCCTTAGAGTTTAAAAACTATAAAAAGCTTGTTTATCTTTTTTATAATGAATCTAGGAATTCCCAAAGGTCTAGTTTAATCTTTAGTTTAGTGGCTACCCTGGAGCAACCAAAAAGAGAACCAGATAATATAGAATAGTCCTTGACAAATGTTTAGCATACAAGAGCCTTCTTCACAGAAGAAGACTACAAGTTTGCAGTTTTCTTTTCTTTTCTTTTTTTTTTTTTTTAAAGTACTGAGGCAATATAGGTAGTCTCTTGTACAGCTATCAGGGTTGCTGCCTCACTGGCCAGTGCCTCCTACTTCCAAAGACCTAATAAAAGGTCATCTACCCAGCTTTGTGATGAGTCACTATGAAGCACAGCATATAATAGCTATTTTTAGTAGATCCAATACTCATTTACAATTTCAAGAAACAAAAATTCAGAATTCTTAGTTTTAGAAATACTATCACGCTTCCAGGAAACGTGGCAGCCATGGACATGCCCCACCTAGGTCTCCCATCACAGGGATCTGTTAAGGGGAACGGAGAGGACTGTCTGTCTTTATAGGTGACATTTTTAGATCCCTGTGGTCTCATGCCAGGCCATGCTTCCCCTAATGTGCTGCTTGCCAGTGACTGTAAGCAAGGCAGGAATACTTAACTGGGCCACTTCTGACCAATGTAGAATTCTTTAGGACACTACAATGCTGCAACATAAAAAGGGACATTACTTCCAGAAATTATTTATACAAAAAATTGGGAGTGGGAGACTTCTGGTGACTCTGGGAAAACTTTTAGGTCCAAATAAGAGGCTCTCTCTATTAATTTAAAAGGCAATTTAAAAATAAACCAGTTTAATGATAAGCTCTAAAACCTAGTTTTCAGCTTCTATCCCAACATATCTTGAGGCCGTTATATTACTAATGACTCTTCTCCAAATTTAAAAAAACAAAGTTATTATTGACTTGATAATACTGTCAAATAAAATGCTAAAAGTGTGATTTTCTTTAGGTTCTTAGAATGCAATTATAAAATGAAGAAACTGTTCAAATTTTAAAAATGAGTTCCTTTTTAGAAATCATATACACTATTAATCTGAAAATATAGTTGCATAAAACTGTTAATGGCAATTAGTTCTATGATAATATCATTTGTCAAACAAATCTGGAACTCCTGCTCTCCCAATCTCTTACAATACTTCTGACCTAAATATTACGAAATCAATAACTAGAATTTCCCAAATGATGCAAAGGTCAAGCTGAATTTGGAAAAGCTTCAAGAAACACATTTTATGAGATAATGAATTGTTTCTTCTCTTTTTTCTTTTCTTTTTATTTTATAGTTCCATAAATCCACATTTCTTACCTACCACCACAGCAAAAGTGAGTTAGTAGTATTGAGCAAGCCATTAAAAAGAAAAATATCACTTTTATAGACAAGGGCATTAAGTGCACAATATTTAAACCTCTCATTTATACAAAAAAGATGGTAAGTAGATATAAATTTTGCAGTATCTAAAAGCTAAACTCTGTGGCCTACCCAAATAAAATTACCTTTCCAACACAACGCTGCGATGGAAATTTAAACTCCAAAGGTAATGTTGCATCCAATGTACTCACTGATGGATGATTTATACTCACAGAGATGAATCAATGGAATTTGTTTGATTGCTTCATCATCTTTCAATTAAATCAAATCTTCTAAGGCACCAAGAGAGAATTACTTATTTGAAGATACAGTGAAGGCCAAATCCTATCATCTCTTCGAAGGAATGGAACCTGACCATGAAATCTTAATTAACAGTGTAACAATTTACTTAAAATCTCTGATGCAGCCTGTGTGAGGCTAACTCAGAAGGGAAATGCTGTTAGCATTTCAGTAGAATTAAATTACAAGAAAAAAACCAACATGACAGAGGCCACATTATAGACTAATAAGGGATTAGATAAAACAATTACTGCTTGAGAATTGTTTCTTCTATGTGAAGAATGAAGAGGAAAACAGCTCTGAAACTTTGGTGAGGCTCTGACAACTTTCTGAATGTGCAATGGTGTAAATTCTCTCTGCATTCTGGAAATGGAAGACAGCTCTTAAAATGAGGTAATATCAAGTCCCATTTAAGGTAAATCAGGGAGTCTTAAGGGACTTTTTCCTCATTAACTGCCTCCTAGGGGCAGCATCAAGAGATGGAACAGGATGAATGGTAACTTGGATGAAAATTCTTAATACTTTGGATCTTTCCTTTGTCTTAATCATGGTACAATCTCAGTTAAAAGGCAAATATTCTTGAGAGATTGCCTGCAATTCTCATCAGCCAAGTGTATTTTTGTAATACCTGCAGAGATGATCAAGCATGAATGAGATAGCAGGGCTAAAAATAGCACAGAAATGCAAGGAAGATGCAATTACTATTACTTGGGCAAGCTACAGTACTAAGACAAACTTCACAGTAACTCATGATAATTGTATCTCTGTCATATATATATATACACACACACATATATAAATATATGTGTACATATATGAATACATATGTAAATATAAATATATATGTATATGTATGGCCAAGGTAATACTAACTATATGCAGAGACTATTCTAAAAACTTTATATGTATTAACAAATTTTATCCTTATAAGGCTCTTACAAAAGTACTTTTATTGTCATCTCCATATTAGAAAACTGAAGCACAGAAAAGTTTCACAACTTACTCAAGATCACACAGCATGACTGGGACAAGGTTTGAACCTATATAGTCTGGCTTAAAAGTCTCATTTCCAACTACAAATTGCCATTTCTCATATTATGCATATACTTTTTTACTACAATTCCAAATCAGACTTCCTTGACTCTATGAATAATCATAATACTTCCTTATTAAATGTAATAAGAACACAAAAATACTTTTCTGCTCTGGAGTAGCAACTGCTTTCATGACCTTCTGCAGGTAGCATATTTCCTATACACTGTGGTTCAAAGGGCCTACTATCAGAATGTCTCAATCAGACCTGGATATAAAATTCCATGTAAGGTTTCCAGATACTTTCTTTTTCTTCTGAATATTGTCTAGTGAAATCAAATTTAATTGATTTATACATTCTTTCTCTCTTGCTCTCTCATAAACACATACACACACCCCAAAACAAGTAGAGATTTAGAAGAATAAAGTATATATGGTTTCTAATCTCAATGCAAATTCTGATAAGTAGTATGTTCAAAGAATTCTTCTTAAAGCTGTAGTTTTAGCAGACTAAATATTTTTTTTAAATCTACGATAAAACATATTTATGAAATAATGCCTGAAAATGTAAAGCAAATAATTTTGTTGCCCTTCAAAGTTACCCTATATTTAAAACAAAATTAAAGCTTTTATTCATTTTGTTTTCACTTTAGTTACTTTCCAGAAGACTAAAAGGCCCTCTTGGCTACAGGCCAATTTTGTTTCACATGTTTAATATTAACTACAGATAAGCAGTCTTAGACACAAAGTAATTAGGAAGACATCAGGAAAGCAGGGGACAAAGGAATGGCCCATAATCTGCAATAAGGAAAGAGAAAATCATACATTGTTAAGAACACCCATTTGAAGACCCAAATCAGTAGGTTTCTGAATTTAATCCAACTTTTTGGCATATGAATAGCTTTCCCCGAGGCAAATGTTAGATCTTGAACATTTGATAACCCTTAAAAAATAATATGTTGATGACTTAAGAGGATACAAATCAAACATGAATTGAATCTTTCATAAATTACACATGAACTTGACAATTAGAAGAATAAATGAATCGCATCCACATTCACAATAGGCCCCAATTCATCATTCACATTCTCAAGTTCTTCATTCACAAAAAGGTCAATTAGCTCTTTTTGGTGGTCTCTTTTTACACAGAAAAGAATTGGGCTTAGGGCAACATGTGCCAAATGTCTGGAACAAGAGAAAAGATATTCAATTAGCTCCTAAAATATGATTGAATGGTGAATTAATACAGGATTGAAGCTTACACACAAATCTTGTCACTGTAGTTGACAGCATCAGAAAGGGAAAGGAAGAGCAGCCTCTTGGTGTGTTGTTTTACTGAGCAACAACAGGGAGACAACACTACTTGTATTCTTAGCACCCAAAGGTGCAGCCAGAAAATAGACATGTGAGAATCAATAAAGATATTATAGACAAAAGAAACTGAAAAATTCAATTTCTTCTAGCACCTATCATAGTCTTTAAAATAATATCCTCAGAACTTGAAGTCACAACCTCTTTTAGCTTTCTGTCCAGGTAGAAATAGACATTTAATTTAAGAATACCTACTACTTGTAGAATAACCACAAATGGCCAGTGGATTTAATTCCAGTAAGATTAGAGGCAAAAATAAAATAGCTGTAATTCCTTCTAAAGAGTTGGTGAAGTGATATAGGTTTTTGTTGTTGTTGTTGTTTGTTTGTTCTTCATCTAGAATCAAATTTAATCTTATCTCTTAGAATTCCTTTTCTGAATCCTACAAAAATCAAAATTACATTCTTCTGTAGATTCTAGAACAGCTCAAATGGTCTGAAACCATGGCTCATCTACATTAAACGTGTCATATCAGTGCTATGATATCCTCCGTATTTATGCATTTAAGACACACAAAACAGAAGAGTGAATGTGAAGGTGTTTTGGATGTTGATACTGTACAGAAGACATAGCCAGGGGAAAAGATTTCACATATATTCTTACATGTCTTACCTACATGCTATGGTCTGGATATCTCCGAAAATTTATGCATTAAATGTCTGGATCTTGGGGTGGCATTATTGTGGAGTGCAGTATACCGCAGAGTGGGGATCTTATGGGATGCCTATGGTCTTAGAGGCATACTTTTGAAAGAGATTCAAATCTCCTTCCCTTTGCTTCTTGACTTATGATTTATATAGTTGGTTCACTAACTGTTCCCACTATGATGTGCTGCCTTGTTAAGGGGCCAAAGCTAATAAGACTTCTCAATCTTGGACTGGACCTATAAAACAGTGAGCCAAAGTACACTTTTTCCTTTATAACATAATTGTCTCAGGTATTTTGTTATAGGGATAAGAAGATGATTAACATGCTGTGTCCTAGTAATATATTACCAAGCCTACAGAAACATTACAGGCAAAATATATTCCAGGTAACAATAATATAGTTACATACATTCTGTTGGATGCATTTGCTATATGTTTGGCAGATAACATTAATTTAACCTGTTGTCTAATTTTATTAAGGATACTAAATTGTAGATGACTATAAATACAATGTCTTATCAGACATCCAGACTAAGAGGATGTTTGTATAGCACCCAGTGGGATGTCGAGTTGACTCCTTTACTGAATGGCTTAACAGGTGGGTTGGAGTAATTTTTCCATGATATAAGACATGAATGATTAATGCACAGTATTCTAATTGATATGAGCACCTAATACATGAAGAATGTAGATTTCAGACATGTTTATTTCTACTCCTTTTCTCTGAAGAACATATACAGTGGGTTAAATCATGAGAATCTTTGGCATGTGACAATAAAAGAATTTAGGAGGAAAATACAATTTTTCACTTCAAAAAAAGACAAATTAAGAAGAAATTATAGAAAATATTATTTGCCTTTTTTGAAACACTGTCACAAGTATGGCTCCACAGAGAGTTAAATCCATTGAAAATCCTCAGGCTTGAAGGCCCAGAGTTAAAGACAGTGCTCCATTCTACCAGTATATATCTGGGTCACTGCTGAAGGTAACAGACTTTCGTTGGGCTAAACATGTTTTTAATCTTTATTTAATCAACTAAATAAAGTTGGGGGGCAGGAAACTGAGTGGAAGCTAGAGTCTTTAAGGAAAAATAATCATAAAATTTGAATAGACACTGAATTATCCACTGATACTGGTCTAGAAATGACCATACAGCCCATTTATTTCACCTAAAAACATCTAATGCACTAAACACAATGAAAACACAAGCTCAGAACAAATGTCCCTAACTTAAAGACCAAATACTATAACATGCACAAATAGAGTAAGAATACAGGCTAGAACAAAGTAGATATTTTAAACTGTCCATTAAGTTTATTGTGTGATACACTATTTAACCTAAGTGTAACAAGTATTATTTCATTGTTTTTGATTTTATTCTTCTTTCAATATCTTTTTTCAATGCCATTCTCTTTCCTACTGGTACAACTCTGAACTTTTCCAAACATTAACAGTCCACAGCTGGTAAGGGGGGGGTACATTCAATTAAAAAGCAAGTGAACCATTATAGCTTTCCATATGGAACTGGCTATGCATACACTGTTCATGCCTAAGAATAATTTAAATATCAACTTGGATCTTTAGGGATATTTACTTACAATCCTGCACCCTTCTCAACTTGGCCCTGGCTGGTTAACTGACTGGGTAGCAAATCACACATTGTGGTCAGGGTCATGGCTTAATCTGCTTTGTGATGCCAGATTTTTCTTCACATAGAATATTCACTCATTATCATATACCATGGTTTTAATCCTATTTATGAATTTTGAAAATAGCATCAAGGATCACAAGAGAACCAGATATAAAAGACTGACTTAATACAAGCCTAGACCTATTATTAGAATAGTGAGTGACAATATTAAAAATACCACAGTAAAATAGAACAAACCTCAAGTGTATTTTTAAATTGTTAGACAGCAGACATATCGTTAGAGACACCAGCTCTCTACTATATAGCCCATTTAGGTCTCTACAATTATCTAGGAGCTCAAAAAGGAAAAAAACCTAGTAAATACACAGATAAGGAAGAACTGCTCCAAATGTGCTGTAATGGGCTTTTTTCCTCAAGAGGGATTGACAAAAGACTATTAAAACAATGTTTTAGAGTTGAGAGTGGAGATCAGTGGTAGAGTGATTGTCTAGCAGTACGAGACCCTAGGGTTGATTTCACACAACAGAGAAAATACTAAAATAAGTAAATAAAAATAAAATACTCTGCAGGTAATTCCTTCATTGTATTTGGAAACCAAGGGATATCAGTTATGATAAGTTGGGTTGAAAGATCATATTTTGACACATCCCTTGACTATGACTCATTAGAAAACAGAAATGTAGTGAGAAGTCTGAAAAAAGTATGTTTTTAACAAAGAAGGGACTGAGAGTCTTCCAATAGCTCTTTGAGCTGTAAGGGCACAGTGAGAAAAGATGACAGTGAGAAAAAAATCAGAAGACAACATAGAATTGCTTGGCATCCTATAGAAGACTCACTACATTTATGTTCCCCATTGATGCTCAATGCAACTTTGTGAGGTTTGCAGCATCTTGTGCCCGTTTTACAGATAAGGAGAATCAAGTTCAGGAACATCCAGTGATGTGTCTAAAGTCACTCAGGTAATAAGCCAGTATGCAGTGGTCTTTTGAGGAAAGAATAACAGTTTACCAGAATGGAGTCACAATTAACTTTAGCACTCTTAAGACTCAAATGTCTTTGTCCAATAAAGGAACAGGACTAGATAATTTCTACGATTGCAATTTTGACAAGCTATGATTTTAAGCTGACACACTCAGGGTTTCTACCTCATGGCCCAGGTTCTTTAAAATTATACTTCATTGCCATTCATAATAATGTTTGGCAAAGATGGGGATATGGCTAATTTAGGTGAGGCACTACTTCAGGAGTTATCCATATTTAAAGTTGTTTTAAACATAAGAAGAAACAACTTTAATTAATGCTTTGCAAGTTCTGTTTTAGAAGGAAAGGGCTAGTTGAAATTGGACAGTGTGAAACATGCTTTGTGTCTAATAGATAAGCCACAGGGACAAGTAGCATCTTCCATGAGACCAGGTGTGAAAGGGTGCTGTGTGAGATGTCACCTAAATATTATCAAGACTATAGTAACAACCCTGTCTGCAAAATGCCTGCCCAGCACAGCTTGGGATATATAGCATATATTAAATAGAAGACAGAAATTTACAGAATGACTGTGTAATTGTTGAACTTGTGCCTCATATATTCATAGTTAATTTTGGCAACTGCTTTTAGTTATGGGAAGGGAGGGAGTTGGGGAGAGGGTGACTTCTCCTGTCCTTCAGCTTCCCAGAAATGTATTAGAAATGACAGCCTATGATTGCTGCAGACAGTATCTAATTAACTGTCATTATAAAACACATGTCAGAGCCTGGGGCCTATGAGGGATCTGATGTCTAATTTCTTTCCAGAATAATAAGAGTCGCCTTTGAAACAAGTTGGTGAATGAATTTTCTTGTCTTATTAATTAAGTTATTTCAATTTGACCCCATATTTTTCTCCTATACCTCATTGTTTTCCTATGAATCTCCCTCCTCTATTTTGGAGCTCATATTTTAGACAACTGATGGATTTAAAACAACTTCTTGTCATCTTTTGCTTAGGCAATCTCAATAAAGAATGACTGCAAAAATATGATATGGAAATGGAGGCTGTTTGTAAAAACTATTAACTCAATAATGAAACAATTATTCTTAAACAACCATGAAAATTACTTACAAGCCTTATTTTCTCTCATTTTGCCATACCACGGGACTGTGATTCTATTGTCATTCTTATTAATTAGAACAAAGAATTTAATCCTTTTCTCCTTCTATTATGCAAAAACAAGCATGGTTATTAGGGAGCTTTCTAGTTTCCAATTAATTTTATTTAGGAATGAGTCACAAGACAGAATCATTACTGATGTCCTCTTACTAGGGGGTTAAGATGAAATGGGATCTGAATCAACACAGAAAGTTAAGTAATTTCCTTCAGTTCATTTTTCTATTTACAAGATTAGTCATTGGCTTCTTCAAATGGAACCATGACACTCTGCAACTAAGCAAACAAATGAAGCTGAATGATGTAAAAGACTGTCAGTTAATACAAGTTGTATAAGATTCTACAAATAATATATCTATGGCAACTCCTACCCAACCCACTTTAAGAGTTGCACAGTTGAAATTTACAGTCATTTATGAGTTCCTGGGAGTGGAGGCCAATTCTGCATCTGCTTCAATTTGTGTTTCTGATAATGATCAGAGCAGTGTATTTCAAACTGTGTATTATACTGCATGGAATGGAAAGGAACAAAACTGAAGACATCAGAGTATATTGTATATAGTAAACTGTATGTATATTATTGGTAGGCTCAATATTTTGCATGGCGTTGGATGAAAACAAAGTATTTAGTAAACTAAATATTCATTAAATAAGTAGATTACCACAGAGCAAACTGAGTTAGCATAAGCTTGTGAGGTACTTAATTTCAGACACTTTCTGTTAGACATATCTGCTACCATCTTTCCTCCATAAGAGTAATCAAATAATAAGGAATAATCATAATGTGAAAAATATAAAGGTAAACCTATGACTTCTGTTAAAGTTAATTTCAACCTCTGTTGAAGATTTGGCTGAGACCTAGGATACTGGTAAATGCTGAAAGGCTCTATTACATAATTATGAAAATGCAAGAAAATAGCTACGATTAAAATAGGTAATTTTATTTATTTAAAAATGCTGTGATTTTTACTTCATAGTCAGAAGTAATTACTTAATTGTGCCATATTCCATAGTGAATACAACTCAGTAAACGATTTATGCATTGGATATTCACACTTGCCCAGGAAGTACTGAAGACTAATTGTTATACTGAAAAATTTGGATTGTATTTTACACTTTTTATAAGATTAGATCCAAAGTCTTTTGAGGAATAGGCAGCATAAAGGTGGCACAGAGACTTAACAATGCTAGGCCTTGTGAAATGGGTTGCTAGGTGAAGAAAAAAAAAAGGAAAAAAATTCTTCATTTGCCACACATGTTCCCATTTGTCCAACCAGCATTTAATCAGCAAGAACTATGTATCAGGTATAATGCTAGGTATATATGGTGTACAGAAGACAGTTGACCACTTAGTAAGAGAGAATCAAACATAAACAGAAGAATGCACTAAATGCTAGAGGTTGTAACACTAGAAAACCTGAAAGTCTGTTTTGAGGCTTCTAATCTCTTAAACTTATCTACTCTGTCTTTATTTACTGCCACTGCCTTGGTTCAAGTTCTCTCATCATTTCTAACCTAGTTTACTAGTGTTGCCTCCACACTACAGCAAGAGGAACTTCTCTAAAGCAAGATTAGATGAGATTATCCATCTGCATAAGGTCTTCGCAGTGCTCCCTAATGCCTAGTCAGAGAAAAACAAATTTAACCCAAGTAAGTGTATTTATTATTCCTTGCTTTGAGGTACCACACTACTGCCCATCATACAGTTTCATAGTCCACTTAGCTAAACCTTGAGGATCAGATACATTTCAGAATTCAGGAAATTCAGCTTTTAGAACAGTTATGGAAAACATTTAGCATAAATTATGTAATGACAGTAGAATTTGCATAGTACCTGATAATAAAATGCATGTATGAAAAATTATACTAAGAGATACAAATGGAAGTCATATTACCTATTGTAAGAGGCAGATTAGGTATTTAGCTTATAAGAAGGCAGCTAGTAAGAGGGCTGAGGTTGGAGTCTGCTGGTCAGTGTTACAAATTAAACAGATTAACCCAGGTACACTGGGTTAAGAGTTAACCCAAGCTATGTGGATAGATTACTAGACTCTGGAATGGAATGTAAAAGCAAATATGGGAAAATAATAGGAGCTAAGACTCTGATCCAGAAAGCAGTTGCTTAAGCAAGGGAATGCATGAAGTAAACAACCCCTCCCTATATCCCAAGACTGAGTTCAAAGAATTTGGAAAAGATAAGTAACCAGTTTTCATTGGAACTTTGGATTAGAAAACAGCCCAATTGGTTGTTTTAAATCCATACAGCCACCTGTGATAGTTACCACTGGGCAACTAAACAAATTTCCATGTCCTGTTTATACATATAAGACTCTAGACAAAGATATAACATAGCACCCACTTTCTGGGACCTTTTCCAGTTACCAGGAGCTTTCTTTCTTCTTATAGTTTCAATAAACACTTCCCCTTTAACTGCCTGCTTTCTGTCCATAATTTTATTTTTCAATTTTGTTAGCCAATGGCCTCAATTTGTACATATTAATTATCTCACTATCAATTCATGCCAGGTAGTGGTGCTAGCGACTCATACACAAAAAAAATTTCACTTCTCAGAGCTTCTTGGAATCCAGGATTTTAGGTAGGGAATTCCATATAATTAATCTCCTACAAGTTTCCCCAGCTGGATTATGATCACAAGGTCAACAGATATCATTTTATCCCTTTTTTAAAACTTCAACGTTTACTATGATGTCTGGCTTATTATTAGCAAACATTCACTTGCTGAACAAATAGATTAGTAAGTATGTTATTACTTACAGGTTACTTTTAGTGTTTATAAATGAAACCATCAACAAGCCAATATGAACTACTACAAAATATCAAATTATGGTTCACTGTAAGAACTGTCATGTGTAAAGTCTACTTTAGAGAATAACAGAAGGATTAAACAGACGCAGTACAGACTAATGTATAAGAGTATGGGCTCTGAAATCAGACATGCCTGGGAATGGACCCCAGCCCTATAAGTTGTACCATAATAAGCTGCCTGATTTCTCGAGCCATACTTTCTTTACTGATAAATGGATTTGTCCTGCTATCTACTTAGAAAGAGTTAAGATAAATAATATATCACAAGCCTAGTGCTTAGTAAGAGTTAAATCAGACAAAACAATATTTAACTAACACTGTGATTAACAAGTAATTATATAAACATTGATGGCATGACTGAAATAGGTACAGGAAGGTTGAAGATGGGATTGTATAAGTACTGAGGTTGTACATGTTGATTTCATCAAGCTCAAAGCAAAGATCTACTCTTTATCAACATATAATGTGATTATTTTCTTGATGTCTCATGTTGGCAAAGGTGAATATATTTAAAACACAGGAGATGAGGCCAGTGAAACAAAGGCAATTTGCTTTGAGTATATGGAAAATGGTTCTCTTCTAGAAAAGGAGGTGGCAAATATAATTGAAATGTGAGGCTCCCTGTGGTGATTACTAATAGTCCTTCAAGCCTGGAAGGTAATTCTGAACAAAACTCCACTCCTTTAGATATTAAACATTCATGATAAAGGGAATAAAGGAAAAGTTCAAAACTGTTTTAGATTTGCTTTGTTATCTAAAAGACTGACATACTACATTTAGAGGGGTTTTTTTTCCTCATTAGAAAATAACCAGAAGTTTCTCTCAGTAAGTCTTTTCTTTCTTAAATAAATGTTAACTATTCTCCATAGTTGTTAATAAAGCAAATAATAAGAAGAAATCATTTATCCTTCTACATGCTACACGGCTAAAAGTACAATGTGTGCAGACAGACCTTAAAATTGGAATAAAAACCAGACACAACATCAGGATAAAAAGAATTGATGGATCAAAACCATGTCTGTTCAAAGACTGAGCAAAATGGTGTATTAATTAAGAATGAAACTTTTTGCTTTAGTAATCTAACCATTGGGTAGGTGGCTGGCAAGTTCATCTGTTATCAAATGCCAAAATGTGGCAATGAAAGCCCAGTTATCAAGTGTTTCAAAGAAAAGCCAACATGTTTTTCATGACCAGTGCATCCAGCCTCAGCCTCTTTGCATATAACTCACATTTATTTTTATAATTTTGGAATAAACACTAAATTTAGATGTGAAAAGTGACACTGAGAAAGGTTAAATAATTGGTCCCAGTATAGGTACACAATCTTGTGTGTAGCCAGCCAGTCTCTGGTACCATATTGCCATTCCAATAAAAACACAGAGGAAAGGTTTCCATACTTCTTCATCTGTCTAATACCTAATTCGTTCTCAAAGACTGAAGTGTCATGGCCTGAGATGACATTCTTTTTCTATGGTCCCATAATCTGCTATTTATAGTTTTCCTGTAGCACTTAGCAAACTATTTTGAAACTACTAACTTATTTTCTGACTTCTTCACTAGATCCCAGCCAGGCTCACTGACAGGACAGGCCATGTCTTTCTCCACATCTACCTCATAACTAAGTGCCTGTTGTACTCTAACCAAAGTGCAGCCACACTGTTCTGTATGCACCGTTTCCTTTGTCCCTAGTTTCAGTCTTTGTTCTCTATATAACTCCAGGAGCTAGGCAAACCCCTCTTTTAGCAAAGCCTTAGCCTTTAAACTCTAAGAAATTCCAGTGAAATGACCAAGAGCTGTAAATCTCCCATAAACCTAGCTGTCTCTGTAAAATTTGTCCTCAATACCAAATAAGGCAACAAAAGTCTTTTTCGCCCCTTGGTCTCCCTCCTGCACCTCCCATAAAGGGAGAGAGGGCTCTGTGCTCTCTCCCTTTATAATCCCTTCAGAAACCTAACCTAGTGCACAGCTCTGCAATTCCAAGGAGTCTGTGCTGCTGGGTACCAGCCTAAATAAAACACTCCCTTTTCTTTTCTCTTTTGCACATTGTCTCATTTTGGGGGGTACAGCAGTGCCTACAATATAATAGTCTATCAAAGAATGTCTGTTGAATGTAACTGGACATATGTCCTAAAAAAAAGCATCAGATTTTAGAGAATTTCAGTAAAGTGTTATCACATAGCTAATACATAATACTCTTCAGTGGGTTAGGTGCAAATTTCACTTAATAAGAGTATTCTTTTCAAAAAAACTCACTGCATTTCAATTTATCTAATTAAGTTTATTACTTACCTTGGTGCCAATTTGAACCAAAAAAGAGTTTTGATTATTTTTAGATGCCTAGAGAATACAGGAGAGAGAGACATGGAGCGAGAGACAGAGTAGATTCATCTTCACTATTTTCTATATCCCAGAGTCCCTGGCTAGCTGTTTTCAATTGACATAGGGCAGAGACAACAATATTCTTTCTGATGAGATTTTTTCCTAAATAAAAAAATTTCAAGTGCCTCATATTAACCATTAACCAAGTTTTCAAACTGTATGGTAACTGGGTCCTTCATTTTCATTCTATCTCCTTTTATATTTCTTAGTTCTGCCCTTCCCACTTGAAGAGGATCAGTGCACTGAGCAATAAAGTTTTATTTCCTAACCAGGATTTTTAAGTCTTCTTCTTCTCTAGTCTGTAATAAGCTGGCAGAAGTTTTTATTTACATGGAGATTCCCTTCCATCCTGGGCAATCGAAGTTCAAATTGCTAAAGTCATCACCAGAGGAAATCTTTCCAGATGAGTCTATGAGTAAACACAACTCTGTTTCCCCTGCATATTGTTTACAACTATTGATATCTTTATTTGCATCTAGAATTACTGAATCTCAGAGCTGTAAGAGATTGCTCACTGGACTGTGAACTCTTTGAACTAAAGGACTGTGTCTTAATTTATCCTCATCTCCTATGCTAGCACCCTACCTTGTATACAGCAGATACTCATTAATGTGAATGAATTCAAACTCATGGTTCAGTAATTTTTAAATTATGGACTTCAGACTACAGGGTTTTTGCAGACTTGGAACAGCACAAAAGGATCTCATGTTTCATGCAGAACATTTACATCTTTCTTGCTTGGTTCCATGTAAAATTTCAGTTGCAAAGATTTTCCACTGTTAAAAATTCTTGGGCCAGGGGCATGGCTCAGTGGCACAGTGCCTGCCTGGCAAGCTCAAGGCCCTGAGTTTGACATTTTAGTATCAAAAAAAAAAAGCAGCTTGATAAGCACTGATATTAATAGATCTTGTTTCATATGTTTATGTTTGTCTCTTGAAATATACTGGAAGAATATGACACCAGGAAATCAACTGTGTGTAAAGAGTAAATTAAAACACACACATACACACACACACACACACACACACACACACACACACACACACATACACACCATTTTCAACAGAACTCTGTTACGGGCCAGATGCTTTGCAATATGTTATGTCATTAATATCCTTCTCAGTCCTATATGGTAATCATTACTGATAACCATATCTTTATTGTACTGGGGATCAAACCCTAGGGTACTCTACCACTGAGGTACATACCAGCCCTTTTCTCTTTTTTATCATATTTATTTTTATTTTGGGACTTTTGGAAGTTGCCTACGCAAGACTAACACTTACCATCCTCTCCCCTCAGCCTCCCAAGTGCTGGGATTACACATGTATACCACCAGACCTGGTACTAATAAGCCCGCGTCTCATAAAAAAAGAACTCTAAGGCTCAGAAAACTAGTAATTTATCTTAAAGCGGTTTATTTGAAATTCATTTATATCTGGAGCAAAGATCAAGCTCTTGAGAAAAAAAACTTTTTAAAATCTAAATTAGTAAGAGTAAGAAGAAAAGAGTATGTTCTGTCATTTTGTTAGATTTTACTGTGTCTGATGGTATGGGCAGCTATTTTGAACACAATGGGATGTGTTATGATAATCACGGTTGGTTTCCTATTATCTTGTTTTGAAGTTCTATATCGCTTTCATTCTTTTGTTTAATTGGTTTTATACTGTTTGTTTGGTTTTACTTTATTGTGTGTGATGGTATGAACAGCTATTTTGAAGAAAACAAGACATTATAGTAACCATTCTTTATTTCCTGTTATCTGGTTTTGAAGTCCTATAATGTTTTCATTCTTTTGATTGATTTTAGTCTGTTTTCTATTATTTGATTTCATTGTGTATGAGTGTATAGACAACTATTTTGAAAAGAACAAGAGACATTATGGTAGTTATTGTTGATTTCCTACTGTCTTGTTTTGAAGTCCGATAATGCTTTCATTTTTTTGTTTTGATTATTTTGATGCTATTTTGTTTTGTTTGATTATATTCTATGTGAAGATATGGAAAACAGACATTATGGTAGCCACTGTTGATTTCCTGTTGTCTTGTTGTGAAGTCCTGTGTTGCTTGCATTGTTCTGTTCTGATTTGCTTTGTTTTGCTTTGTTTTACTGTTTTTAAAATTTTAAAAAAACACTTTTAAATATTAAAAAATAAAAAAATTAAATTGGCATTTTAAACAGAGAAAGTAGTTTTAAAGTTAATGAAGGAAAAATAAAACAGTAAAAGTGAAACCAGAATAAATGCAGGTATATGTGGGAGAAAGGGTATTTGTGTAATAGAGAGTTCCTACCTCATCACTAACATAAGTAGGGAAGTTTTTTAACCATCTAGTATCTGACAATGGTGAAAGCATGGGGACACCTGTAGAGGTAAAAGACATCTGAAACTGAGAGAACATAAAAAAAAAGAGAAAAGACCCAGTTTTACTTGAAATGCTACTTTAATTTTAATGCAAAATTTTCACCTTGAGAAAGCCTATAACTAGAATTATGGTGAGTGATCATAACTAAGGAACTTGACTAGTCTGATCTTAATTGCTTCAGGGAATATATTAGGTGAACTGTACTTGTTGAGTCTTTTAAAATCATTGTCAAGTTCTAATTCTCTCCCTCTTTTTTCTGAAACAGGTGGTAAGGAGGTCTAGAATTGGTGAGAAGGGTCTCCTGAAAGGGTAAAAAAGTATCCTTCAAGTATATGAACCATATGTAGCATGCTTCAGCTGATGATTTGGTGATATTAATTATTTTACTCTAAAGCTTAGTTCCAATTAGTATTGGATATTAAAATAACTCTATTAAAATTTAGTCAGTCTAAATTCCATTGAGGTAGATAAATATTTTTAAGCTACTATTCTAATGAAATGTCACCACTATTATTTTAGGAAGTATATTAAATTGGAATTTCATTTAAATAGAAAGCAAGTTGCTTTCCTTTAAAGAATTTCGCTGTTGCCTGTGTTAAGCAAATAATAATTAACACAAGTACATACAGTTATAATTAGCAGGGAATTTAATTAAACAAATATGCCAACATAACCAGATGCATGACAAAGTAATTGTAATATGCCTTGCCAATATATTCTTTCCCACTTCATAGTTCTTACATAGTAATTATAAAGCTATCTCTTTATTTACTTTTTTTAGAAACAGAACTTTAAATAAAAGTCTCCTAAAAGCCACATTCAAATAAAAGAAAACAAATGAAAGAAATCTTACTGAAGGGAAAGTAAAGGAAAATGCAGTGCACTGTGTCACTCAGAATTTCTGATAAATGTTCAGTTGGTTTAGATTTTTTAACCCCATCTGAATGTTACCAGATTTCATCATTGATTTAGTTTTTTGGAGCCATGTCCTTAAGGTAGGAGAGAAAACATTGTATTTTTAAAAGAATGATTTTATATAATCTAGTAGAAAGAACTTTAACCATATAAATAAAAGCAAGTCACATAGAAATTATATGCCATTAAGTTCCAAAAGAGTTAAGAGATAGGTAAATTACCAGAGGGACAAAAGTACAATTCACAGGTATAAAATATATATTCTTATTTAACAGTGAGGGAAGAAACATGATGGGTTAACCTGACAGTTTGTGTATAGCAAGTATTATAATGTAAAGGAAAGTAATTAATTTAGAAAATGATATTTAATTAGATCATATCTAAAATATGTTCGAGTATAAATTCCAATATCATAATGATATGCTACATAAAAATCTTAAGCACTACATTCCTTATTTATTTTATGCTATATAAAGATCTTAAAATACATTCCCTTTTTATTTTTATTCTATACATTCAAAAACTATGATTTTTTTTTTCAGGAATCAAGAAACAAAAAACATCCACTGTAACAGAGAATATCTAGAAACATATAGACACTTCTAATTCTTTCTTGAATCTGCCATCCCTAGAAGTATTCCATTATCCTTGAGTTTTCAAAATGAGAACAGGCATTTGAAAATATCCTCTACTCTGCATTAAAGCAAACAGGTGACTGTTCAACTTTTTATTTTCTGTTTCTGTCTCTGTCTCTGTCTCTGTCTTTGGTGTTAGAGATTGAACCTAGAGCACTGCTCACACTAGATAAGCACTCTACCACTGAACTGCATCCCTTTTAAATTTTGCATTGCACAAGCTATGTCTTTAGCAGTGATTAATTCAATCAAAAGGGCTATAACCATTTGTGTTCAAGGATTCCTTTCATTTAAATAGAAGTTCTGAAATCAGGAATATTCAGTAAATCAAAGTATAAAATCTCAATACACAAAAAGTTGATCATTTTACAGAAGACTCATATTCACAAACAATTTAATAATGATAGCAACACTACCATACTTCTACATTGGATAAGTGGTCCTACCTACTTTAGGTAGGAAGGCTTCTCCTTCCTTCTCTTTCTGTTAGTGCTGCTGCTGCTACTATGAGGTGGGGCAGCTACAAAAATTTCCTCACACTTTTAGCTGATGGTTACTAGTTCCAAAGTGGTTGACATCTGTACTTAATGATGTAGTAAATGAGACTTGAAAAGGTATATATTCTCTCCAGGCCACCTGGTTAGTAAGTGATACAACCAAACTCAAAACCAGGTCACTGAATTTTGAATTTTCTGTCTTCCCAAATACCTTCCAGATGTCAGCTGTTACACAATAAACACTGAAGTGTGTTTGTAGCATGTGTGTGTGTTGAAAATCATCACTGTCTGGATTAGCAAAAGTTTGATCAATATTAATTTCCAGCTGGGTTAGCAAATGACAAAACAACTTCTGTGGGAAAGCTAGTGCTCTTGAAACTTCTTTATGATTTGAAATATTACATAAAATGGAAATCAAATGGTGACTGTACATACATGATGTATCAAAGTTTGTTTCCCAACTCTCCCACAGAAAATCAGCCCTTCTAGAATGAAGAAACATTCAAAGTGAAAGTATGAAAGCAAACAATTTCTAATAGCATATTTCCCTCAGAAAAATATACTATCCATCTAGGTGAAGTCCTTTCAATTGATTTCTGCTCCAACTCTGTGAGCAAGGGTCAGTGGTCTCTTCTCTACTGAAAGATGACATAGTGAAGCCCCAAGGAGGCTTCTCCTTCTTTCTCTATTAGTGCTGCTGCTGCTACTATGAGGTGGGGCAGGCTTTATATTCTGACTGGATGTATTAACTTCTTAGCATGTATCTCTTTTTTAATGAGATGAGTATTGGAAAGATTATTGTTTTACCTTATGAAATGCTATGGCTGTTTGTGAAAAAGTTTTACAATTATAATAGTACATACAACTCTTCTGACCAATATTTAAAACTATCTAGAAATATGAAGGATGAGAAGAACGGGAAATAAGGAAAGAACATAAAATGAATAAACATTTATTAAACTGAAAAGGCTATAGGCCCAGTACTTTTTAAAATTCCTTTCCTTATAATTCTTCTTTTAGTCTTTACAACTAGCTAATAAGAGAATTAGTCTTGCTACGACTCACATCAGAAACAAGGCTGAAATTCTGTTGAAAGAAAAGAAAATTTTCCATGTTTCCTTGTAGTTCATTTTTATTTTAAATGGATTAAGATGCATTACATACATGTGACAAACCTCCACAAGGAATGCAATCATTATGTATTGCAAACATGTACTATGAAAAATAAAAATAAATAAATAAAAACAAGACTAAGAAACTTTCAAGTAATTTTGAGAGCTCCCCTAGTTAGTAATTCCTGGAACTGTGAAGGGCCACTACCATCAGAAATATCCAGTAGAAACTTGTCATACTTCTTTTAAGGAACTCTTATTTGCTTTATAATCATTCCCTCTGGTTTCTACAGTTAAAAATAAAAGATAATTATTCTCTTTGGAAAGGGTTTGCAGTTGCAAATTTTTGGGTAGGTACTCAAAGTCAAGTCATAGTTCTCAGTCTTTAGAGTAGAGAAATACAGGGCGGTGAGCAAATATGCCCTAAACTTTCATCTGTTAGAGCATAGTGGCTTGCAAAGAGACAGCATGTAAAACTGGCACTGTTTTTTGATACATATATTTGCCTTCCAGGAATTCAACTCAGAGCCTTACAGCCACTAGGCAAGTACTGTACCTCTGAGCTGTATCTCTAGCCTTTATTTTGTGATAGGGTCTTACTAAATTGCCCAGACTGGCTTCACACTTACAGCTTTTTGCCTTAGCCTCCCAAGTGCTGGGGTTATAGGTGTGTATGTTAACATGCTTGGTTCTGAAACTTATTTTACCTGTACCTAAATATCATTTATGAGAGTCTCTGCCCCTAGAAAGCAAAGGTTTTTCTAGGATGCTGAGGCTACCATAAGGACAGAAACAGTAGTGCTGAGCCCAGGAACGTGTTTTCTCCCAGGGGATCACCCCAGTGAATGACTCTGAATACTAGTATTTCTCAAAACATTACCAGATTCACAGCATCAACAACGTTGGAGAATTTAGAGATGCATAAAAGCATTGGACAGGGAGATTTGTAGTAACATTATAAACTGGAGTCATCACACAATTATTTTAAATGTCCTCTGTTGTAGTTTAACTATAAAATGACCCCCAAAGTCTCTTGTGCTTGGAAGGTGATTGGATCACAGGACCATTAGCAGATTTTAATTATTTAATTAGTGGATTTAATCATTGACCAGTTCAGTAGTGAAATGTGTCCTTAGGAGGTACTGGGACTGGAAGTGGGTCATGGGGGCATAACCCGCCGTGTAGTCTTGTCTCCAGAGCCTCTCTTTTGCTTCTGTCTCCAGGGTACCATAGGTTGAGTACTTTCCTTAGTCATGCACCTTTGCCATTCTGTTTCTGCCTTAGAGCCAAACAACCATGTACTGAATCCTTTGAAATGTGAGCCAAAATAAAACTCTGTTCTTCAAGTTACAGTGTCGAGTATTTTATCCCAGAGATGGAAAAGCTGACTAAGCATTCTTCCACAATATAAAGAATATGTATTAATAATTACTAATATACAGTATTAATATAAAGTGATATGTTTATATGCTAAGTGCATAATAAATGAAAAGTGCAAAGATAATTTTTTGTCAAAGTTAATGCGTTATCAAATTCTGATGTAGTTTGTCTTTTTTCTACAATTATAAATTTTTTAAAACAATTACAATCATATTATACATACTATTTTGAAACTATTCACTTTTTCATTCTGGTTATTTTCCAGCATCATTAAAAACATCATGTGAACACTATTTTAATTACTACATAACACTGCAAGCTATGGATATACCATGATTAATTCACTGTTTCCCTACTACAACATTAGTTCTTTCCAATTTTCTATTGTTATAAACAAGCTGTGATGAACATATTTGTTAAAAAATATTTACTCACATACTAGCATACTATTTTGGTATAAATGTTTGCATGTAAAAAAAACATTGAGTTTAAATATTTCCATACTTACTGGTTGTATTAATCAATGGTGCTGCCAGTTGAATATTAAGACTATTTGTTAGCTATTTCACAAAGGTAAGAAAATCATTTCTTATTCACATTTTGGTTCCTAGTGATATTGACTTTCTTATACACTCATCAGCTATTATGATAGCTTTGCATATTATCTGTTCTCATCTTATTATTCCTTTTCAAGTTAAGTCATATTTTCATAGGTAAATATAGCTGAAAACCAGCAGTTTTACACTGTTTAAAACCTAACAGTTTAACTTTTAGAATTCTGAAATCGTATCATTTCCACAGTGAAATTCTGAAGTTGTATCACGTATGCAATGGTAGAATTCTTTGGAACATTGGGCATACATATACAAAAAGAAGAAAAATATGTATCACTAATCTCAGTATCATCGTGGGTCCCCATCAGATCTCTAACTCTTCCTACAGCCACGTATTCACTAGGATTATAACATTTTGACAGGCAGACAGACAGAGGCAGACAAAAAAAAATGGAGCAAAACAGAACTGAGCTCAGGAAGACAATGAGGTTTCAGAAAGGCAGTAAGTACACATATCTCTTCATGTGCTTTTTTCTCATGCTTTCCTGGCAAGCTACTTCAGTGAAGTCTCACATGAGGAGGGAGAAGAAATACTTTACTAGCAGAAGCTATCCCAGTATGCTGTTTGGTCAGTCAGAGGTAAAAATAG